>JABMDN010000884.1:0-37574 GCA_017165825.1 Hepsetus odoe | reverse complement strand
AGATAGATAGATAGATAGATAGATAGATAGATAGATAGATAGATAGACAGATAGATTGATAGATAGATGATAAATTAAATTAAATAAAAAAAGACATTTTTATAGAATCTGAAAGAATACACAACATAAAGATATTAATTCATATTTAATGCCTTGAATGAAAAAATTCCTAATTCGAGGAGAAATGAAAACTTTGAGTCGCCCTGGCTCACTCCTCATTTAAATATGGAATCAAATTTGTATGAAGGAGGGAAAAACATTCACGGATGCTCTTTTTTATAACGGATCCACTCTGTGGCCACAAGAGGGAGACAGAGAATCACTTGAGCTCCTCACCGAACAGCTTTCTGGAGGTCCTTCAGAACTGCTCTCCATCAGAAGATCAGAACAGTGAACTGAACTGAGAGGCTCTTCATGAAGGAGAGCTTCCAGCAGGTTAGATGTTAGATTCTGTCTTTTAGCCCTGTAACGCCCAAATTTTCCATTCGTGGGATAATAAAAGATCACTCTACTCTACTCTACGACTCTACAGCACTAATCTGTTTAGAGGAGAACAGAATATTATTACACCTCAGGATTTGATCAGATTCTTCAAACTGATGCAGAAACCTTCTTCACGTAATGGAAATACACCAACAGCGCTCAAGACAAAGCAACACAAATGAACGCAACTCCAGATATTTTCATTAGAAAATGAAAAATAAAACAGAAGAAAAATCTGGGGTAGACTATGTCCTGGAGAAAAGCTTCCCTTTTCAGGTCCAGGCCACTTGTGAAGCATTTCTAGCTTTGCTGCACATGATGATTGTCCACTGGTCCCCTTTTCTTCTTCATGTGTGGGTTAATATGGAGGAAGGTGTGGATCTTCAAGACTGCAAAATCCATCCGCAGGGAAGTCCTCCAGATTTTGGGGCTTTAATTAATGTTGACCTAATAAAGAAATGTTTCTTTTTCAGAGTTACACTGATACATGTTGTGATGTGTGTGAGGATCAACCGTCTTTCTGTCTTCTGCATCTTCCTCCTTCAGACCAACCGCCTGCACGTCCTCTCACACAGGTCCATTAACCTCCTCTTTGGTGTTGGATTCTCCAATTGAGAACCGAGGTTCGAAGAGTCAGCAATGAGGCGAAGAGTTTCTGAAGCTAGCCAAGTTTATTACCTGAAGAGTAACAAAGTTCTTACAGGTTGTTTAAGGGCCCAGAGTTTCTCTCTGTGCTGAATCCTTTCTCTAACGTTCAAAGTTCAGAGTGTGTCTTTTATCTGTCCCCCGGGAGCACCAAGACCTCCAGGGGAGACACCTAATCTAAGACCATGACCTTGTTTGGGTGTTTTTGACGTGCTAAGAAAGTGTTACTCAGAAGAGAAGAGAGAACATAGAGGTGTAGTTGGCAAAATGTAGATTAAATGTGACAGAGACGTGAGTGATGGTTAAACTACAGGAACAGGCCCATGAAGTCAACTGTGAAGTACATGGGGTTCACTATGAGGTACATGGAGTTCACTATGAAGTACATGGAGTTCACTATGAGGTACATGGGGTTCACTATGAGGTACATGGGGTTCACTATGAGGTACATGGAGTTCACTATGAAGTACATGGAGTTCACTATGAGGTACATGGGGTTCACTATGAGTTACATGGTGTTCACTATGAGGTACATGGAGTTCACATTGAGTCCTCTTCACATTGTACACAGCGGACTTCAAATTCAACACGGACACCTGTCACCTGCAGAAGTTCTCAGACGACACCGCTATTGTTGGTCGTGTGTCGGAGGGGAACGAGCAGGAATACAGGGGGGTCATCAGTGACTTTGTCAGATCGTGCGATCAAAATCATCTGCGCATCAATGCCAGCAAGACGAAGGAGCTGGTGATCGACTTTCGCAGGAAGTCACCCCCCATCACACCGGTGGACATCCAGGGTTTGTGTATTGAGACAGTGGAGGAATACAAATACCTGGGTGTCCACATCAACAATAAACTGGACTGGTCCACAAACACTACTGCTCTTTACAAAAAGGGCATCAGTCGTCTACACCTGCTAAAGCGGCTGAGGTCCTTTGGAGTAAACAAACATCTCATGAGAACATTTTATGACACTGTGGTAGCGTCAGCTGTTTTTTACGCTGTGGTCTGCTGGTGTGGAAGAGTCGCAGAGAGGGACAGAGGGAAACAAAACAAACTGGTCAAGAGGGCCAGCTCTGTCCTGAACTGTCCGCTCAAGTCCATCGAGCAGGTAGGGGAGGAGAGGATGTTATCCAAACTAACATCCATCATGGACAACACCTCCCACCCCCTACACGAGACTGTAGGAGCACTGAGCAGCTCGTTCAGCAGCAGACTCTTACACCCGCAGTGTAAGAATGCTACCGCAGGTCATTCCTACCTGCAGCAATAAGACTCCACAACTCATCATCATAACATTACATTGCTTGTTTATTATTATATATTATGTTATATTATATACTATTATTAATGTATATTAATGTATATTGTTATTGTATTGTACAAAATTATTATTATTATTATTATTATTATTATTATTAGACTTATATCTTACTACTTGTGTGACGGTGGCAGGGTACCAGAAGGACGCCAGAGTGGAGCCAGGAGTTCGGAGCACTGTTTTATTGTACACAGGTTACAAAAGCACGACACAAGGGCTGCAGTTCGAAGAAGAACCTGCGAACAGGAGAACTGCAGCCTAAACCAAGTGATACAGATCCCAAAAACCTAAACCTAAATCAGAACCACCCTTACACATAGGCCTAGCCTATCCAATGAGCCGCGCTCTGCTCTGACTCATCGGGGCTTAAATAGTCAGCCCCAATGATGCACACCTGTGCCTTCTTAGGCTCCGGTGTGCTCAGTCAGAGCAAAGCGCCCTCTAGCGTGCCCAAAACCACCCCACACGTGACAGAACCCCCCCCCAAAGGCGAGGCTCCCGAAGCGCCAAAACTTGGCCGAGCCCCGGGGGGGAGGCCAAGAACAACAAAACTACATGAAAAAAACAGAAGTCCCTTGTGGGGACACACGGTCAGGTCCACAACAAAAAACACCAAAAGGACTTCCGATCAGTCATGTCAGGCAGCTGGTGGTGGTGAGGGGAATCCCAGCAGTTCAGTCCACCTTTTTGACCGGTGCCTGAACTCGGCTCTGAAGTCCCTGGAGGCTTCGCCTGACTCCGCGGAACGCCTGGACTCGACTGAACCTGAAAGGGAGCTTTCGCTGAACAGTCTTGGCTGCCCTTCGTAGCCTCAGGTAGTACTTTCTGTTTATGTGTTTCCTTACCTGCGCCTGAAGGGTTACTGCAGCCTCATGCTCGATTTTCCTCTGTGCCCGAACTTTCCTCTTCTTCGGTGCAGCAGACTGGTTCGTGGTGCTGGGCTTGGGGGTCGACTCTGTGTTGCCCCTCTCGCTGCTGCGAAGGGCCTTCTTGGTCGACCTCCCCGGTGGCCAGATGCCGGAAGTGTTTTTTTTCACTATGTTGCTGCTACTCACTCTGGTTGTGTTCTCACGTTCAGGGTGCCTAGCCTGCTTTTCCTGAAGTTCCCCCTTTTCTGAAGCTATCTCCTCCTGAACGGAACGTATTTGAGATTGGTGACTCACCTGCAGCTTGTCTGTCACTGCCTGAAGAGATGCGTTGTCCTCCTCTAATTTTTCACACTTCGTTTGCAAGGCGGCCAGATTCAGACTTCGTGTACTGATTTCTTGCTTCTTGGTTAGGAGCTCCACCTCTATTTCCTGGAGCTGCTCGACTAACATGTTTTGGTTCTGTCTTTCTGCACCCAGAACAGACAACCAGACCTTCTGAAATTCCTGTAGATCGTGTTCTAAATCCTGGACTCTTGCAGTTAATACTGCTGCCTGAAATGGCTCCTCTGAGCCGGGAGAATTCTTTCTCATAACGTCTCTATTAACTGTGCAGAGAGAATTCTTTACCGTAGCTTCCTTGTTTGGCACTGCCTTCGCTGATGGAGCGCTGTGATTGGTGCAGGGTGCTGTCCTCGCGAATGGGGTGCTGTGATTGGTGCAGAGTGCTGTCTTCGCGAAAGGGGCGCTGTGATTGGTGCAGAGTGCTGTCTTCGCGAATGGGACGCTGTGATTGGTGAATGCAGCGGGTTCCACCGAATTTCCAGCGTTGTGGTTGGTGGGGAGCAGGAGCCAGAAAAGGAAGAGGCGTAAACGAAGCCTCTTCCTCGAGGCATCTTCCCTTTTTTTCCCTGTTTTCGTGAGTTTTTCCCCTCTGATGACCGTGTTTCATACAGGGCGGGGTCTCAGCGGACGGATCGCTGTGATTGGTACACAGCGCTGTCTCCGCAGAAGGACCGCTGTGATTGGTGAAGGAGGCGGGTTCCTCCGACACCCAGCGTTGTGGTTGGTGGAGAGCAGGAGCCGGAAAGGGAAGGGGCGCGAACGAAGCTTCTTCCTCGAGGAATCGCTCCTTTTTTCCCTGTTTTCGTGGGGTTTTCTTCGTCTTCTGACCGTTTTTCACATAGGGCGGGGTCTCCGCAGACGGACCGCTGTGATTGGAGCACAGCGCTGTCTCCGCGGATGGATCGCTGTGATCGGTGAAGGAGGCGGGTTTCCAGTGTTGCGGTTGGTGGAGAGCGGGAGTCGGAAAGAGAGCGGGGGTCGGACAAGAAAGGGCTAAAGAAAGGGGCGCAAACGAAGCCTCTTCTGTGAGGGGTCGCCCCGATAACATTACCTCCACCAGGGCCCGAGCCGCCCTCTCCGCTCGACAGCACTCCTTCAGTCGTTCACTGAACTCCAGCGAGGGAGCGAGCTGGATTGAGCGATCCAGCAGGTCCAGGCGTTGCGAGATCTCAGTGGCGGTGACTCTCTGCACTTCACCGCTCCGCTCGCAACGCCCCAGCTGCCACGATGGCAGCGCTGCTCGGAGATCCTCAATCTGCGCTCCCAGTGCTCGCTCTAGCTCCTCCAGACACTCCTCTCGGCTCCTGACGTCCCGGTTTTGGCGGCTCATTTCTGTAACGGTGGTGGGGTACCGGAAGGACGCCAGAGTGGAGCCAGGAGTTCGGAGCACTGTTTTATTGTACACAGGTTACAAAAGCACGACACAAGGGCTGCAGTTTGAAGCAGAACCTGCGAACAGGAGAACTGCAGCCTAAACCAAGTGATACAGATCCCAAAAACCTAAACCTAAACCTAAACCTAAACCTAAACCTAAACCTAAACCTAAACCTAAACCTAAACCTAAATCAGAACCACCCTTACACATAGGCTTAGCCTATCCAATGAGCCGCACTCTGCTCTGACTCATCGAGGCTTAAATAGTCAGCCCCAATGATGCACACCTGTGCCTTCTTAGGCTCCGGTGTGCTCAGTCAGAGCAGAGCACCCTCTAGCGTGCCCAAAACCACCCCACACGTGACAACTTGTTTATTTATATATATTTATAATTTATTTAAAACCTATTTATTATCGTGTATTATTACTGTGTACTGTATATTTGGTCATATAATTCTTCTTGTAGATATGTATATGCATCTTGGTAATATAGTATATATGTATATATATTTATATTTATATTTATAGTTATATATTTATATAGATAGATAATTTATTATTATAGCTCCTGTACTTTTCTCCTTTCTCCTGTACTTGTCCCTCTTTCCTTATACCTCTATTCTTATATATCTTTTTTTCTATTCTTTCTGTACATCTGTTCACTTTTATAAGAGCCCTGTAATGCCCAAATTTCCCATTCGTGGGATAATAAAAGATTACTCTACTCTACTCTACTCTACTATGAGGTACGTGGGGTTAACTATGAGGTACGTGGGGTTCACTACACTCACACTAACTGTTACTCTGAACTGTTGGATTGGATGAATGTCCTCTGTTGTGAATTATTGTCTGCGCTTGTTTAGTCCTTGGTTCTGGTCCTGTTCTATGTCATGTCCCATGTTGTCTCAGGAGGAACGCTGTTTCTCTGTGTACTGTGTTATGCGGTTGAAATGACAAAGCATTCTTAACTTATAAAATATCTCGGACAGTGAATAATTCTGCCTCAGTCAGATACAGGGTTTATAAGTTTGTCACTTGGTTGAGAAGTACTTCATCAGCAGTTGCTCTTTAGCAGGTCACTAGAATGAAGAAGCGATGTGGACATGAAAAACTGATGCGAGTTGCTCTGGATAAGAGTATTTTTCAGAAAGTCCCGTTAAAGGAGCAGAATCAACTCAGCCTCTTAAAAACTCACATCTGCCTCAACATTAAACAGATTCCAGTCCCACATTCATCCGTGGCCAAATGTTTAGAGAATGACACAAACATTCGTTTTCACAAAGTTTGCTGCCTCTGTGTTTATGATAATACAAATACACTTTATTATAGTTTATAATATCATTTCATGTATAATATAATACGTTTTACTTTTCAAGGACACTTTTCAAATCGTCTCAGCGATGCTCTCATTAAGAGAGTGTTGAGGAGGACGAGACTGGAGGTCACTCTGTCCTGCTGATTGAGTTAGACTAGCAGACTGGATGCCTAAGTTAAGTGAGTTTCTGAAGCCTCTTACATACATGAGGCCTGGCAGCCTGCTCTCTGCTGCTGCTGAGATTCTTTTCTGTTGATGCATGTTCACAACACTGCTCCGTTACACTGTCCAACAGCTTCAGCTGCATTGTCCCAGAACGCAGCAGCTCTCTGAAGGACGAGTGCCCTGTCTGTCATCCTGTCTTGTGTCTTATGTCCGTCTGATGTGGCGTTATGTGTAGCACCAGGGTCCTGGAGGAACATTACTCCGTTTCACTGTGTGCTGGGTGAAATGATGACGAAAACCTGCTTGACTTGATGTTTAATTCATGCACTGTAAAGTGACTTGAAAAGCAATGTAGAAGAAAATTTGACTAAAATAAAATATTCATAATCAAAATATTAATCTCAAAGAGACGAGCACTGATTCTTTGGGAACGCAATCTGTTCTATAAAGTATAACACTTTTAAATGTTAAAGGTTTAACAAACTAAACATTTAGTCTAATCTAATCTAATTTAGTCTAATTCTGTTGTTTCGTTTTACTCACACTAGAGGGCGCTCTGATGTTCTGATGGAGCACACCTGAGCTCATGAAGGCACAGATGTGCTACATTGAGGCTGACTACTTAAGCCTCAATGAGTCAGAACAGAGCGCGGCTCATTCGCTACACTCTTGTTGGCGTTATGGGTGGTTTTGCGTTTTAAGTATTCCAGTTACGTGTCTGGATTTTGGGTTTTGTTTGTGTTCAGGGTCAAGTTTCGTGTCTGGACTTCTGTTTATGTTTAATAAAAGCACCTTAAGCATCTCTGGCTCCGCAATGACGTCCCTCTTGCTCCCCGCCACCGTGACATTACCACTTCACCAACAATAGACAAAGGTCTTTTCGCTGATGGCTCCCTGTCTTATCCACCACCAGCATTTCAAGGTTTCTTCTTATTCAGTTTCTCAATTGTCAGTGCAGCTGCTTGATTAGAAATGTAACTGTTCGCTACTGGATGTTTTCTGGGAACTCATGAGAGCATAAGCCACCAGACAGCATGTAACCTTTTGTAGGTGCCACTGTTAATCAGTTATAAATGTAGCTCTTTCACTGCTTGCTTTTTCAATGGAACTCGATGGTGTGGGACACTGTAGGACAGGGACAGAAGTAAAGTGACAAAAGTAAAGGAATTTTTACTATATCTGTAGTGGCGATAAAGTTCGGTATATCCAGCTGAGGCACAGGCACGAGTCCACCTTAAGAAATGAAGAAGCAGGTTCAGAGACGCTTTCTGGACCAAAGTGTTTCACATCATCAGCCTCTGTTTCGAAACATCTTCGCTGGAAAGTACTCATGTCTGGTTCACGAAACTATTCTAGCAGATTGTTTATAGACATGACATTGAAGATGCATGCAGCTCTCTGTTGGACGTTTTGGAGATTAAAAAACTCACAAACAGCGCTGAGCAGTGCTGGACTGCTGTTTACCATCCTCATCACTGTGTGTGTGTGTCACAGGGCGGTGTTGAGGACTGGACACCAACGCAGAGCCGAGCTTCATACTGGACTTTAATGACTGATAAACTAAAAACTCAAACTAAACAACAAACATAAAAAATGTAAAACAAAACCCGAGTAAATTCACAGTGTGCACAATCAGAGCAGGGTGCCCTCTACTGGCACAGGACCGTTACAGTGCCCCTCCCCAAAGGCGCCTGCTCCGGGGCGCCAGATCCTGCTTCATCCAAAGCAGGATCCCCCGAAAGGAGAGGGGCAGCACAAACGTCCAACAAAAGAGTCCAAACAAAGTCCAGTCAAACGCTTTGCTCTCACCGCGGTCCTCAGGCGGGTTCGGTCTGGATTGGACGCAGCCCCTCGAAACCCCGCCTCCTCCGGCGGACTTGGACCTCGTCCCTCGAAGCCCCGCCGCCTCCGCGGTGATGGTGGATGTCCCTGGAGTCCCACCTTGTGCTGACAGGTGAACCGGCATCGCAGCCCCTCTTCCCCAGGGGCTACCGCAGGGGCCGGCTCCACAGCCACGCCCTCCTGGTTGCTGGAGCTGGAACAGGCACGACATCAGCCAATCCTGGGAGGGGAGCAGACCACTCAACCCCTATCCCCCCAGCCTCCAGCACCTGGAGGGTCCGGAGGTCCTTCACGGACATCCCCACGGAGCTCTCGGCTCGCGACGTCCATTTGCAGCGGCTGGTCATTCTGTCACGTGGCGGTGTTGAGGACTGGACACCAACGCAGAGCCGAGCTTCATACTGGACTTTAATGACTGATAAAGTGCACAGAACTCAAACTAAACAACAAACATAACAAATGTAAAACAAAACCCGAGTAAATTCACAGTGCGCACACAGGATGACCAGCGCCCTGCTCTGGTTCACTGGTGCTTATAACCCCAGCCCCAATGAGACACACCTGGCACCCAAACTCAGGTGTGCACAATCAGAGCAGGGCGCCCTCTACTGGCACAGAACCGTTACAGCGTGTGTGTGTCTGTGTGTGTGTGTGTATATGTGTATAAACCTGTGTGTGTGTGTGTGTGTGTGTGTGTGAGTGTGTGTATGTGTGTATAAACCTTGGCTGCAGGCTTGCGGGGCGGCTCCCCCCCCCCTGGAAGCAAATGGGCTTTAGTGGAACTGGACTGGAAGTAAGACCAAGGAGAGCAGAAGATGAAGCAGTGTGTGTGTGTGTGTGTGTGTGTGTGTGTGTGTGTGTGTGACCCTCAAAATCCCCCCTTCATCTGCTCACCAGTGATGTACCAGTAACACAACCTTTCCATCATCAGCTCTTTCCCAGTAGATCTTCAGCTACAGTCTCATAAACTGGAATAAAATGTAACACTGTTTTTGTGGAGCACAGACACCCTGTAAACACAGCTTTTACACACATGGAGTGATTTCAATAATAAAATACATTCTCTGTTCACTATCCTCCATTATTCATCACTACAGGAAAGGGAGAAGGAGGACCGCCCTACACACCCAGAGAGAGAGGACAGTTCTACTGAGTGATAGGGGAAAGGGAGGACCATCCTACACACCCAGAGAGAGATAGGACAGTTATACTGAGTGATGGGGGAGAGGGAGGACCGCCCTACACACCCAGAGAGAGAGAGAGGACAGTTCTACTGAGTGATGGGGGAGAGGGAGGACGACCCTACACACCCAGAGAGAGAGAGGACAGTTATACTGAGTGATGGGGGAGAGGGAGCACCTCCCTACACATCCAGTGACAGAGGACAGTTCTACTGAGTGATGGGGGAGAGGGAGGACCGCAGGTAGCTGCAGCATCAAGCTCATGAGCGCTTTGATGATCAGACACAAGTTTAGATGAGAGTGAACATGAATTATATTTATTTAAAGAAGGGAAGAGAGTCAAACCTTAAAAAGTTCAGAGCACAGGGTTGCCAGATCTGAGGCAGGGATCCCCGTAACTGTCATACACTTATGAGGAGACTTACATTTATTTTTCGTGTACCTTCCAAAGTAAACAGGAGCAATATAATTGATCTATATTTTTAATACATTTAATACAGACATGTTTGGTAAACACAGTGAGTATATTGATGCCTAGACAGTGTTCAGATTCAGCTCGGTTTACCTCGAACTTCATACCCATATCCTGCTGATGATCAGGAAACCTTTGAGGTTCATATTTCAGTTTATCAGTTCATCAGTTCATCATCAATGTCCTTCAAAAAATAAGAACTTGATTAACATTGAGTGGCTATCACCTGTTATTATTTCTTATAATCTATAAAGACAAAGGACACCTGATCAAGGTGGATTATTACACACACACACACACACACACACACACACACTAGAGTTCATTGCATAGATCTGTGCTCCAACCTCACACAATCACTCAAGTCCAGATATACAGGGAGGGGAAAAAAAGAAAGAAAAAAGCAGTAAGGAGATAAACAGGTTCAATACAAGTTTCTGTCAAATACAAAACTTTAGTAAACAGACAACAGAAACATTTAAACTTTTATGCAAAAAAAAGATCAATGTAAAGGCTCCTCAGCCTCCACATTGAGACCTGACACAGCTTCACAGAAGGCCTCCTGCCGATCCTCAGCTCTCATCTGGACCACAGAGGGCTCAATCACCTTTCCAGAAAGGAAAGTTGAGAGTTGGCCCTTCATGTGGATCCAGGACAAAGCACACATGGCTGCTACATGATGTTGTAAGAAGGTTCTGTAGCAGCAGTAGATCTAAGAAGACACAAGTGTTATTTGAGTTACCCGGACACTGGTTTGGAGATGGTACTGGACACAGCGTGCTTTATTCTCAGCTTTCTAAATATCTGGTTATTCAGCTGCAGACACATGATTACAATATTGTTGAATTGTTCAGACAAAACTGATATAAATAAGAACAAATTACAGATGAACCTTCAGCTCTGTGTTTGAACTCCTTCACAGACTCCTCATCTTGGTCTTTGATCGTTTTCCTGACCGAGCCCAACATGTGCAGTTTCTGAGTGAGAGCCAAAGCCACCTCGGTCGTGGTCTCTGACAGCAGAGGCTCAGCAGTGACCCATGCTGTGTGCCGGTCTGTCATCGTCAGGATGTACATGTTGTGATGAGCAGTTTCAGGCAGTGGACCAATCAGATCAAAGCCGAATAACTTCCTAGGTTTCTTTGACCTGAACAATGTGATCAGATCTTCAAAGAATTGAAGTCTTTTCATTGCAAGACTGTAAACAAACCTTCACTGGATGCAGAACTGGTTCAGCAGTCCTGATGGCATCGTTCAGCGAGGACAACGATTTACGTGAAAGAGTGATTTTACATTTTCATAACTGAATGTAGTAAATCAATGGATCCAAACATTATATTTTTAATAAGTGAGCTTATCAAATGACTCATTATTAAACCAATTAATTTAATCAAGATGTGAAATCATGGTGCAAAAAACTCCCATTTCTAGCTCTTATGTAAATCTGCAGTGTGGAATAACATTGTGTCTCTTAATTAATGATGGTGTCGGTACCTCACCCAGTCTGTTACACCTTCATTAAGAGCAGGTCAGTAATAACCAGCAGTGAGTCTGTATCTAGAGCCGCTGCTTTGACTGTGGTCACCAGTCCCAGGGTTACCGTGATTCTCTATCAAAACAGATCTTTTCTCTCCTCCCACAGAACAACCAGGCTCATGTCCTCGTGTCCCGGGCTGGTGCAGGAAAGTCTGCTGTCTGTCTTTACAAGTGAACATCAAAAACAGGAAATAAAATTTACTTCAGAAAAACAGGATGGACCGAAAAGATGAACTGAAAAATTAAACATCCACACAGGAGCGTTTTCATTGTGTTTATTGTCTGGAGTTGATGTGAAATCACCCTGATCTCCAAATGAGAAGATACCAGTTTAATCTTCACACGCTCTCTGTTCTCCACGGTGGATGAAACTCTCCTTTCAGTAAATAATCCTGCAGAACACTGTGGAGGCAAAATTTGTTCTAACCTTTCTAAGCATATCATGTTCTGTAATGTGTTGTTCATTTTCGATATAAGGCAGAGAGATAAACAGGACGAAATGTCCTGGACAGGTCTCTTGCGTATGCAAGACGTAAATAGATAGAGGAAAAGAGTTGAGAAGTGTCACGTATGAGGTGTTTTGGGTACGCTAGAGGGTGCTCTGTTCTGACTGAGCACACCTGAGCCCATGCAGGCACAGGTGTGCATCATTGGGGCTGACTATTTAAGCCCCGATGAGTCAGAACAGAGCGTGGCTCATTAGGTAGGCTAAGCCTATGTGTAAGGGTGGTTATGGTTATGGTTATGGTTATGGTTATGGTTATGGTTAAGGTTAACTTGGTTTAGGCTGCAGTTCCTCTGTTCTTATGTTTTGATTTGAACTGCAGTCCTTGCTTCTTGTATTTGTAAACTGTGGATAATAAAACAGTGTTCCGAACTCCTGGCTCCGCACTGGCGTCCTTGCGGCACCCCGCCACCGTGGCAGCTGGGGTGTTGCGAGCAGGGCGGTGAAGTGCAGAGAGTCACCGCCACTGAGCTCTCGCAACGCCTGGACCTGCTGGATCGCTCAATCCAGCTCGCTCCCTTGCTGGAGGTCGGCGAACGGCTGAAGGAGTGCGGTCGAGCGGAGAAGGCGGTATGGGCCGTGGTAGAGGTGATGTCATTGGGGCGACCCATCGAGGAAGAGGCTTCGTTTGCGCCCCTTTCTTTACCGCTTTCTTTACCGGCTCCTGCTCTCCACCAACCACAACACTGGATATCGGTGGAACCCGCTGCATTCACCAATCACAGCGCCCCATTCGCGAAGACAGCGCCGTGCAGCCAACACAGCGGTCCGTCCGCGGAGACAGCGCCGTGCAGCAAACACAGCGGTCCGTCCGCGGAGACAGCGCCATGCAGCAAACACAGCGGCCCGTCCACTGAGACAGCGCCGTGCAGCAAACACAGCGGTCCGTCCGCTGAGGCCCCGCCCTATGTGAACCGTGGCGAGAAAATGGCGGATACGCCGTGGAAACAACGAAAGAAGGGCAAGAGGCCCGCACCTGGCACAGTACCCAACCAGTTAGTAAGAGAACTAGCTTCGAGAATCCAGGAATTAGAACATGAACTACAGGAATCTCAGAAGGTCTGGCTGTCTGTTCTGGGCGCAGAGAGACAGAACAAAAACCTTTTAGTTGAGCAGCTCCAGGAAATGGAGGCTGAGCTCCTCACCAAAGATCAAGAACTCGGCACACAAAGTCAGGATCTGGCCGCCTTGAAAACAAAGTGCAAAAAGTTGGAGGATGACAACGCCTCTCTTCAGGCTGTTATACACCAGCTGCAGGTGAGCCACCGGTTTCAAGTATATTCCCTTCAGGAGGAACTAGCTGCAGTAAATGGGGAACTTCAGGAAAAGCAGGCTAGATACCTAGAATGTGGGAACATGGCCAGCGTGAATCACAATAACACAGTGAGAATCGAACATGAGGCTGCAGTAACCCTTCAGGCGCAGGTGAGGAGACACATGAGCAGAAAGTACTACCTGAAGCTACTGTGGGCAGCCAAGACTGTTCAGCGATATTACAGAGCTAACAAGATGATGAAGCAAGGAATGAAGTCTTTGAAGGAGAAAAAAATGGCTGCTGTTGTTCTGCAGGCTGCATTCCGAGGGATGAAGACCAGACAGACTGAAACAGAAGCACCAGGCTGCCAATGCGATACAATGTGCTTACCGGGCTCACTGTGCTTGGACACGATTTTTATGCATCAAACATACTGTCGTTACAATCCAGCAGAGGTATCGTTCCACACTTGAGGCCAGAAAACAGAGAGAGGCATTTTTGAAATTGCGCTCTGCTGCAATGTTCCTACAAGCCTGCTTCAGAGGTCAGAGGGTCAGAAAGGAGGTGATCCTGCACGATCAGGCAGCTTCCCTGATTCAGGCTGCGTTCAGAAGACACAGGGAGGTAGCAAAGTACCAGGCCATAAGGGTGTCAGCCATCTTCATTTAAAGATATTATAGGTCCTACATTAAGGGCAAAAGTGAACATGAAAGATTCCAGGTGTTGAGAAGGTCTGTGATACGCATCCAGGCAGCTTTTAGAGGTTATTTGGTTCGAAAAAATGTTGATGCTATGAACAAAGCTGCTGTCTTTACTCAGGCTGCAGTGAGAATGCACCAGCAGGGATCTGTCGTCAAGAGACCGCGCTGGGCAACAGGCGGTCATCAGAGGAGGTTTGGAAGGTGGAAACCTGGACTTCAACAAGGACAGAGGTATCAGATGTTTGAACATGCTGCAATTTGCTTGCCAAAGTCATTCAGAGGAAAGCAGGTGAGGGATCTGGCCGTGCGGCGCAGAGCGGCGAGGACAATCCAGTCCCACCTCAGAGGTGAGCAGATCAGTTGCGGAAATGTTCGGATCGCAGAACAGGGGGAGTTGCTGACAGGACTCTACCAGCAGCTGACCAAAAGAGCCTCCATGCCACAGGTGAATGCCTCGGTCTCGAACGAAGGGGAAACAGAAAGAGAAGAGGCTTTAGCTCAAGACAAAGGTGAGCGTCATGGAAGGAGCAGCAAATTCAGAGAAGCCAGAGAGGTCTCCAGATTAGAGGTACGAGCTATGATGGTTTTCCAAAGAGAGGGGCTGGGGAAAACATATGAACAGAGAAACCAGACTGTATGCCAGACAACGAGGAGAGTTGAGACTCCTACCATTGAGGAGAAACTGGAAGCTAAAGTAGCCACTATGGAAGAGCAGTTGAATCAGACCAGGGCAGAGCTGAGACAGGTGCAGGACCACAACATCGCTCTGCAGGCTGCACTGAGAGAGGTCCGTTGTGAGGCCAGCAAGCTCACCGAGCTAGAGAAGCAGGTCAGAGGTATGGAAGTAAAATTGGCAATCATCGAATCTCAACTCACTTCGCCGACACCAGTGCATGCTGGAACCCAGAGGGTGAATGCCAAAACGGAGCAGCTGAAGAACAGTCCAATGGAGAAACAGGTAAAGATTCCAGAGATGGAGCAGCTGCATTCGGACCCCCTACCATCAGCTCACCCTCACAATTCAGCAGACCCAGAACAGGGTGGCTCGTGGAGGAATCCATGTGGAACTTTGCGTAGGAGAACTAGGAGCTGGGAAACTGCATCACTGGGCCACAAGTGGCCGAGAAACAGGACCAAGAAAAAGAAAAGGGCACAAGACATCAGTTATCATCAGTTCAAGAAAGTGAACAAGGACTTCAGCACCATAGATTCAGGGAGGAAAGACGTGAGGAACAAGGTTGGAAGCAGAGTTTGGACTCTTTGAAAAGGACTTCCTCTTTGAACCCCGTAACATCTATGTTTAGCTCTCTTTCAGGTTCAGTCAAGTCCAGGCGTTACCCAAAATCGGGCGAGGCCTCCAGGGACTGCAGGGCCGAGTTCAGGCACCAGTCGAAATGGTGGACTGAACTGCTGGGATTCCCCTCACCACCACCAGTTGCCTGACATGACTGGTCGGAGGCCTTTTTGTGTTTTTTGTGGACCTGACCATGTGTCCCCACAAGGCACTTTTGTTTTTGTCAAGTTTTGTTGTTCTTGGAATCCCCCCAGAGGTTCGGCTATGTTTTGGCGCTTCGGGAGCCGCGCCTTTTGGGGGGGGGTTCTGTCACATATGAGGTGTTTTGGGTACGCTAGAGGGCGCTCTGTTCTGACTGAGCACACCTGAGCCCATGCAGGCACAGGTGTGCATCATTGGGGCTGACTATTTAAGCCCCGATGAGTCAGAACGGAGCGTGGCTCATTAGGTAGGCTACGCCTACGTGTAAGGGTGGTTTTGGATCACTTGGATAACTTGGTTTAGGCTGCAGTTCCTCTGTTCTTGTTTTGATTCGAACTGCAGTCCTTGCTTCTTGTATTTGTAAACTGTGGATAATAAAACAGTGTTACGAACTCCTGGCTCCGCACTGGAGTCCTTCCGGCACCCCGCCACCGTCACAAGAAGGGACTTAGACAAAGCAACTTTAAGGCTTACTGGGACTTGAAGGTCGAGGGGAGGTGGGCCTGCGGCCCAAAATGTGTATAAGAACCTCTGTTTTTCTGTATTCGGGGCTTCCTCTTGTACTCTCAGTAGAGTGTGAGGGGAATCCTCACTGCAGTAATTATTAAACTCTTTATTAGACTAAAAGTGCCTCTGACTTGTTCCTTGGGTAAATTTTTCCACAACAGTTGGCGAGCCAGCCAGGAGTCTGCGAGCGGTCGGCCCAGGACAGGCATCCATGGCCAAGGAGTGATCATCTCGGGATTTAAATTTTACCCGACTACCCTTAACCTCCAATTGCAGAGAAGAGGGGCTTGGCATGGAGTCACTGGGTCCTCCGCCGATGGACTCCACGAAATAGAATAGTGGAACGGTCAGTGAGCACCTTCTCTTTTCCCCCTGATTTTTCTGTTGTTGCTTTCTACCCTTATCTCATGGTTGATTTAACAAGTATCCTAATTTAAATATTTGGAGTTTTAAGATTTAGAACCCTCTAGCTGTGGGGTACCATAGGGGTGGTACGCAATGGATCTAAGGAGGAACCTTAGGTGACCTAAGGAGGAACCTTAGGTGGGGACCTAGACCTAAAACGATGGAGTGAAGTAAGTTTGGGGATCGGTCCAACTCTTTCAAGGTAAGGTTGAGAGTGATAAAAGTTTACCTTCCCTGTCAGTGAAGATTGACAGTAGACGTTGTAGCGCTACACCTGTCTGGTGTAACGGTCCTGTGCCAGTAGAGGGCGCCCTTGACTGATTGTGCGCACCTGGGCTTGGGTGCCAGGTGTGTCTCATTGGGGCTGGGGTTATAAGCCCCAGTGAAACAGAGCAGGGCGCTGGTCATCCTGTGTGCGCACTATGAATTTACTTGGGTTTTGTTTTACATTTGTTATGTTTGTTACGTTTAGTTTGAGTTCTGTGCACTTTATCAGTCATTAAAGTCCAGTACGAAGCTCTCGGCTCTGCGTTGGCGTCCAGTCCTCAACACCGCCCCGTGACAGAATGACCAGCCGCCGCAAATGGACGTCGCGAGCCGAGCGCTCCGTGGGGATGTCCGTGAAGGACCACCGGACCCTCCAGGTGCTGGAGGCTGGGGGGATAGGGGTTGCGCGGTCTGCTCCCCTCCCAGGATTGGCCGATGTCGTGCCTGTTCCAGCTCCAGCAACCAGGAGGGCGTGGCTGTCACCTGTCAGCACAAGGTGGGACTGAAGGGACATCCGCCCTTCGAGGCGGGGCTTCGAGGGACGAGGTCCATGTCTGCCGGAGGAGGCCGGGGTTTCAAGGGGCTGCGTCCAATCCAGACTGCTAGAGAGAGAGTGGGGTTTCGAGGGCCGCAACCAAACCCACCTGAGGGCCGCGGTGAGAGCAGAGCGTTCGACTGGACTTTATTTGGACTTTTTTGTTGGACGTTTGCGCTGCCCCTCTCCTTTCGGGGGATCCTGCTTTGGATGAAGCCACCATTATCAAACACACGGAGCATGCTGAGGAACTGCTGAGCAAGAAACTCAAGGACAGAACCAAAAAGCAACAGCAGCAGCTGCATGATGACTTTCTGACCAGGCTGAACCTGAGAGCTGAGAGGGGAGGTGGTGGCAGAAACAGTCTGGTGTGGATCAGACGGAGGACATGGCAGAGGTGGACAGAGGTGATTACAGTGGATGTTTCATCTGTGGTGGAACACTGGGCAAAAGAATGTTTGAACAGTTCGATCCGAGTACATGATCAAGTTCATCGTGGACCAGGAAACTGGCACCAGACACGAAGTGATTGACAGGAGGAGGTGGGGGAAGGGGATGTCTCAGAGGGAGTGGCGATCAGGTCGTATGATTATAATTCACATTTACATACACCTGTACACACACTGACACCCAAAAATACAAAGTGTACACACACAACAGCTTACACACTGTATCAAGTTGAAGGTTTAAGAAAATGCCAAAGTTAACACTGACAATTGAGGGGCAAAAATGTACATTTTTATTTGATTGTGACATATATTCTGTAAGAAAGAAAAAAGAGAGATAATCTCTCCTATCTCCTTCTCTTGCCTTTTGTGGGCGTACCGTTACATCCACAGGAACGGGGGGAATGTCTGTGTTTGAGCCGTTCTCTGTACCTTTCACATGTGAGCTAGGCCAGCATGCTTTTGAACATCAATTGATCAGCACTTCTACTTTCATCATTTTCAGTATCCTAAATTTATTAGGCCATTTATGTGTATATTAGGCCATTTATGTGTATATTTGATTTATGTGTATTTTGGGTTTATAGCTGAATTGCTTTGAAAATGGGACATTATTGATACTTAAGAGGGGAGTTGTTTCCAATTGTTTATGAGCAACTCCTTGTTTTATCATGAGTGGCGGCTCACAGATACAGACATTGCCTGCGCTCTTATCTCTGCTGCTGGGACAGGCTGAGACCAGGGGGCAGGGATTTTATGTCTTCAGATCATTTGCCTTGTTTGTGTTGCTGCTGATTCTGATGGGGTTTTAATGGACAGTGGGGGAGTGAGTGCACCCACAACAGCATTCAATTAGATAAACTCTTTTGGATTGGACACGCTGTTGGTGTTTCAGTGCTGTTTACAGAACAGTAAATACAATTTTTTTCTGTTGTTGGCAGGACATGGGTTCATTCATTCTGGTTTGCACACAGGCAGAAGATCGGGTTCCTGTCTGTGGCCGTGCTGTTTTATACAGCGACAATGTTCAGGCTTTTGCCAGCCCTTGTGAGAGCACAGTCTCTTGTGAGCGCATTACCCAATTTTTTTGAGCCACCATACAAAAAAATCAGTTTGGATGAAGACCCAGCTCTGTCAAAACTTCCAGATCACTTGTGGTTGAAAGATAAAAATGATTTTGGGTTGATAAAGAATAGTCCTCCGGTTGTTAATGATAATAATGATAACTATTAAAAATCCGCATACAGGCCTTGTCAATCATAATACCCACTTAAACAGGAAGTGATGGTATTAGACCAGTATTTGAAGCCTTGAGGAAGGCAGGTATGATTGTTCTGTGTCCAAATTCTCCAGTCCGTACGCTATTTCCTGTCCAAAATCAGGAATAGGGGTCAAACCACCAAATGTGTATGTATGTGTGTATGTATGTATGTGTATGTGTTTATTTATTTGCAAGCAGTCAGTGCTGCGGTACAGGCCTGTGCACCCATAGTTCCAAATCCATACACTAACCTAGCGCAAATTCCGCCCGATGCCACGTGGTTTTCTGTGATTGAATTGGCCAAAGTATTTTTCAGTGTGCATGTACACCCTGACTGTCAATTTTGGGTTGATTTTAATTTCACAAAGGTGCACTACGCGATTCATTAGCTTCCTTAGCTTTGTTCCCGGGGACCGCAATACTGCAGTATGTTGATGATTTTCTGATTGCAGCACCCAGCCAAGCACAGTGCAGAAAAGACACGCTGTCTCAACAAACCATTTGGCTGAAAATGGCCACAAGGTCAGTCTGTCTAAGGTTCAATTTGTTAAACAGCAAGTGACATTTTTGGGCCATATTATCACCACAAAGTAAATCACTCTCAAATAAGTGCGCCAAGGCCATTCGTGATATAATCGGACATGTGACTAAGAAGCAGTTAGCATCTTTTCTGGGAATGTGTTACTATTGCAGAGGTTTCATTACTAACTATTCAGAGATTGAGGCACCGCTGCGGGCGATGACCTCTCAGAAATTGTCTAATAACTGTCAACTCACGTGAAATGACACAACTTGAGGCCTTTAACAATTTGAAACAAGCCCTCTTGTCTCCTCCAACACTGGGCATCCCAGATCCACCAAATCATTTGTGCAAACAGTCTCTGAGAAGGAGGGACACGTGACTTCAGATTTGTTACAAAAACATGGAGATAAGCTTAGGCCGGTGGCCTATTTCTCTTTAGAGCTGGATCCAGTGGCAGTATAGTAAAAATCCCTTTACTTTTGACCCTTTGCTTTTGCCCCTGTCTTACAGTGTTCCACACCATCGAATTCCAATGAGCAAGTAGTAAAAGAGCTTCATTTATAATTGATCAGTAGTGGCTCCTGAAAAGGGTTACACGTTGTCTGGTGTCTTATGCAGTCTCATGAGTTCCCAGAAATCATCCAGCAGCAAACAGATATGTTTCTAAACTGAACAATAGTGCTCATAGACGGCCAGGAGCGAACAGTTACATTTCTAATCGAGCTGCTGCACTCACAATTGGGAACCTGGATGGGAAGAAACCTTGAATTGTTGGTGGTGGATAAGACAGGGAGCCATCAGTAAAAGGACCTTTGTCTATTGTTGGTGAGGTGGCAAAGGTGGGGGGAACTGAGGTTTTAATCATGACAGCATTGAATATTATTGGTGGAAAACTATTAATGGGATGGATTTATGTAAATTTGTACGTGATTGAAATGTATTTAAAGTCCGAAGTTGGGATGAGCTTTTTTGGAGCTGCTCCCATTGGACCACGCCTGCTGATACGCTTCAGTAAATTGGTTGTGCTGCATCTCTCTGACTTCGCTTGATTTTTTTTACCTAATTTGATTTCTGACTTGGAAAAAGTTTCGGACTTGGGATTACACTTCAATTTTCCACGACAGCAGCAAGTCTGCCTGTTTGTTTGTAAATGTAGCTGCAGCAGAGAAGACCATAGAGACCTCCAGAGAGAGCAGCAGTGGAGCAGATTTACAGGAAGTTCCCATCTCTAACTCTAATCTTGTGTGGCTCCGCCTCGAGAGACAACAAAGGATAAAACCGTGTGGGCTTTGCAGTTTGCTCCGAAAGCGGCACTCTCCACAGCGGCGCCCTTCCTCATTCTGTCTGCTCAAGCAGCAGAATTTGTAGCTTTGACTGAAGCATGTACATTGGCTAAAGTTACTGTTAATCTAAACTGATTGCAGATCTGCATTTGGAGTGGTACATGATTTTGGTGCTATGTGGAGACACAGGAAATATCTGAAATCTGACAGTTCCCCAATTCTCAATTCCAGTTTGATCTCAGCATTCTTGGATGCCAGAACAGAATGGATGGCATAAACAGATTACTGTCTGCACATGCAGCAGCTATGGCGAAGGGACCTGGTGAGGGCCTAATGGCCTCCTGTGTCTGCCGAGTCATTTCTTTCCTTGTTTTGGTAAATTGACGCACAGTAAAGACTATGCGTCAAAGGGGGGATGATGGATATGAAATTTAGTGGTTTACTAAAGGATTCTCAGCTGTGGGAAGGAAAAAATAATAATAATATTGCCAGTCATGCTCAATTTGCCTAGAGAGTAACTCAGGCGAGCCAGAATGAATTTGAGCCTATTCGAAATTTTGTTTGGTAAACCTATGAACCTTGGCATGGAACCGCCCGGAGGTAAAGCAGCAGGAGCAAGTTTAACAACACTGTAATGATGAAATGGTGTAATATTTTTGTTCTTTGTTTGCTATTCTCCACTCTGTCCACTAGCAGGTTAAAGAATTGTTGACAAGGAGAGCAGAGGGTCCTCTACATGACCTGAGACCTGGTGACCCGATCCTGGTAAAGGGGTTCAGATGGAAGCACTGGCGTTGGACGGGAACGTTTCAATTGTTGCTGACAACACCTACTGCCGTGAAGCAGAGAGAGCTACGTTGATCTACGTATTACAATGTAAGCGCGTGAGGGTGGAAACAGGTGACAGGGTGAGGGTAAAGGGTGTGACAGAGTCTCGGTGAAGTGGGACAAGGGCGTAACGGGTATATCCTGCTCTCCGAGCACAGACCCGTGAAGAAAGACAAAGGCTCACCCAAACACTCACCAGAATCCTGACCTGTTTGAAATATTTTGATGGTAACTGTTATCATCTTACTAAAGATGGTGGCAGGAAGTGCACCAGTGGGAAACAAGGGAAGGACCAAATCACTGCGATAATGCAAAGGTAAAATGGAATGATACTGTAAATGATACTGGTCCCAGTGCAGAGTGCAGCACTTGTATGGTACACTGGACAACTTTGAGTATGATTACTGTGTTAGAGATAGTCAGGAACACAGATCAGCTTCCACCTGCTGTTAATCTGACTCGTGTGTGCTCTTTGGAAAAATAATGTTGTTGGGTTTAACTGTAGCCCTCTACCGTGGAGGGCCTGGCTGAAACGTGACTTTTATCTGCCTGAGCGAATGGGGGAACAGAATTAGGTTGGTCAGACTGTAAAAGTGTAATGCCAATTGGTTTAAAGACAATACGGGGGCAGATGATCTAACCCAGTCCAGCTGTTCGGTTTATGATAGTTCGAGACTGTAAGAGCCCTACCCCGACGGGGCGCTAGGGGGAGCCAAACCGCTGTGGGAGACCTGCCAATCAGGCACGTGATCAACGGTGATTCGGTTCACCTGTTCTTGGGCTTATTTAAAGGGAGAGAAAACGATTCAAAGTTGCTGGGTCGTTGTTTGACTCAGATGGTAATTTGGTAAAGATCCTTGGGTTTTCTCTTGGGTCTCCCTGTCTCTCTCGCTTTGTGTTTGCGTCAGTTCAGCACCCTCAAGCTTCGGCTTGTTGTGCTGACTGACGCTGCACCCTCCCTTCCGAGTTTCTCATTTTTTCCTTTTTGCTACAATGTTCAAGCTCAAATGCTCACCCGTTTTGAGCATTTTGTTTTCTACCCATTTTGAGCATTTTGTTTTCTACCCGTTTTGGGCTTTTTGTTTTCTACCCGTTTTGGGCTTTTTGTTTTCTACCCGTTTTTGGGTACTGGCAGCTTCAGGCACTGCATTTGGGTCCAAACCCTGTGTGGCTCCCTGTGTTCAGAGTAGGCCACACCGTTACAGAACGACCCAGCCAGTATGGACCCAGCATCACCGCAGATGCCTTTCAGACGGCTCTAGCTGCTCAGGGCGCTACCATAGGCAGGCACGAACAAATCCTGGAGCAGATAATGTCACAGTTGCAGGCAATCAATACTGCCCTGCAAAATAGACCTGAACCTCCTGCAGCCGCATCTATAGCCCCTTCTTCCATTACAGTGACACCGCCTATGCCCTTTTTACCGCCTCCCGAGCACTTTGATGGTGCCCAGGGACGATTGGGTGGTTTCCTCCTCCAATGCTCTTTGGCATTTGAGCAGCAACCTGCTCGGTTTCCAACTGAAAGAGCTAAGGTGGCCTATGTTGTCTCATTGCTCACAGGAAGAGCCCTATCATGGGCCAACCCAGTGTGGGAACACCAGCCAGAGGTATGCTCCTCCCTCAATCAGTTTACCTCAGCACTCAGGGACACTTTCGACCAGCCCAGCAGTAGAAGGGAGGCCAGTTTCGCCCTACTCCGACTACGACAGGGAGGGAGGTCGGTTGCGGACTACGCCATTGAGTTCCGTACCTTAGCCGCAGGAAGCGGTTGGAACGCAACAGCACTAATGGCAGCCTATTCTCAGGGTCTCAATAGTGACCTCAGAGACGAAATGGCTCCACGGGACCCCCCTGACTCTTTTGAGGGCTTAGTTGATCTCTCCCTGAGGATTGATAACCGCCTTAGGGAGCGCAGACAGGCTCCGGAGACCGAAAGGTCTCAACGACCATGAGCCAACCCACAACACGTGGTTCCCATTCTTCCACAGGCTGAGGACACTTCACAAGAACCTCAGCCCATGCAGCTCAGTCATGCTCGTCTCTCCCGTCAAGAAAGGGAGGACCGGATGCGGCAAGGCAGATGCCTTTATTGCGGTTGCTCCGGTCACCTTCAAGCATCCTGCCCTGAGCTCAAATTAAACTAGGAGGCCTGTCACAGAATAGGGACTCTGTGGCAGGCCCTCCAGTGTTCCCACAGCCCTCAGGGGTATTTCTCAGCTCCTCCTTACGTTGGGGTTCAGGTAGAGAAGAACAGCTTCGGGCTTTCAGACTCAGGGGCTGCCGGAAACTTTATAGACGCAGAGCTAGCCAGGAAATGGGGTTTACCCATAGAGACCCTGGATCGCCCACTCCCCGTGGCAGCTATTGATGGGCGGGCCTTAGCTTCAGGGGTTATTACTCATCAAACCCTCCCCATAACTCCGTGTATTAGTCTCCTGATCTACCCCTTATTCTGGGATTTCCCTGGCTACAGTGACATAATCCTCATTTGGACTGGTTAACCCGATCAGTAGTGGCCTGGGGACCTCATTGTACGCGTTCTTGTTTTATCACTGGTCAGGCCCCTAAAACTCCACTCGCTTCTGAGGTGATTCCGGGTCTGAACACAGTTCCCTCAGAATACTGGGACCTCCAAGAGGTCTTTTGTAAACAGAAATCCCAACTCCTTCCTTCTCACAGGCCCTATGATTGTGCTATAGACTTGCTTCCGGGCATGACTCCTCCTAGGGGCCGCCTGTTTTCCCTCTCGGGTCCCGAGAAGGCGGCCATGGAGGATTACATCCAAGAGACCCTGGCTCTGGGTTTTATTAGGCCTTCTACATCCCCCGCAGGGGCGGGGTTCTTTTTTGTGGGTAAGAAGGACGGTGGTCTCCGTCCATGTATTGATTATAGGGGCCTCAATAAGATAACTATCAAGGACAGGTACCCCTTGCCTCTCATGTCAACAGCCTTTGAGGCGCTGCAACAGGCATCCATTTTTACCAAACTGGACCTGCGCAGCGCCTGCAACCTCATCCGGATCAGGGAGGGACATGAGTGGAAGACTGCCTTCATCACACCATCAGGGCATTATGAGTAACTTGTTATGCCTTTTGGGCTTATGAATGCTCCAGCAGTTTTCCAGCGTTTCATTAATGAGGTCTTAAGAGAGGCCCTGAATCATTACACGTTCGTCTATCTGGACGACATCCTCATTTTTAGTCGAACGGAGGCCGAACATAAGGTCCATGTGCGAAGGATCCTCCAACTGCTCTTAGAGCATCATTTATTTGTAAAACTTGAAAAGTCCCTATTCCATGCTCGCTCTGTCACCTTCCTGGGCTTTGTAGTCTCCCAGGGGCAGCTGAGCATGGACCCAAATAAAATAAAAGCAGTGGCCGAGTGGCCACGCCCCACCTCGGTCCACCTAGTGCAACGGTTTCTGGGCTTTGCAAACT
Source organism: Hepsetus odoe (assembly GCA_017165825.1). Lineage (NCBI taxonomy): Eukaryota > Metazoa > Chordata > Actinopteri > Characiformes > Hepsetidae > Hepsetus > Hepsetus odoe. The sequence continues at coordinate 12,578 of JABMDN010000884.1, read as the reverse complement.
TTTTCCGTCCTTTTGTGCATGACTTTAGCACGATAGCAGCCCCCTTGACTGCCCTTACCCGCAAGACAGTGGCGCATTTTCATTGGACCCCTGAGGCCCAGGAGGCTTTCAGTGAACTCAAAAATAGGCTGTCCGCGGCCCCTGTCTTGCAGCATCCTGATCCCGAGCTCCCTTTTATTGTTGAGGTGGATGCGTCAGAGGTGGGAGTTGGGGCGGTTCTGTCCCAGCGTTCGGCTCCCGATAATAAACTGCACCCGTGTGCTTACTTTTCCCACCGCCTTTCTCCCGCTGAACGTAATTATGACGTAGGAGATCGTGAGCTGCTGGCGGTTAAGCTTGCCTTTGAGGAATGGAGGCATTGGCTTGAAGGGGCTCGACATCAGGTACTGGTCTGAACCGACCATAAGAATCTGGCCTATATCGAGCAAGTCAAATGCCTCAAACCCCGTCAGGCTAGGTGGGCTCTGTTCTTTGCCCAATTTGACTTCCAGCTGTCGTATCGCCCTGGGTCTAAGAACCTCAAGCCTGATGCTCTCTCTCGCCAATGGGACTCTCCTATCTCCGAGGGTCCCCCTGAACCCATTGTTCCCCGGCAAAGAATTGTGGCTCCTATACGCTGGGGGATTGAAACAGAAGTGAGTAATGCCCTGGCCTCAGAGCCTGATCCTGGGGGTAGACCTCCTAGTGGTTGTGGATAGGTTCTCAAAAGCAGGCAGGTTCATAGCGCTGCGCAAACTCCCTTCTGCCAAAGAAATGGCAGAGTTGCTACTCCACCATATAGTCCGCATCCATGGCTTACCTGTGGACATTGTTTCGGACCGGGGTCCTCAGTTCAGTAGCCTGTTTTGGAAGGCCTTTTGTAACGCCTTAGGGGCCACCACTAGTCTCTCGTCTGGCTACCATCCCCAGTCTAATGGCCAGACCGAGAGGGTTAACCAGGACTTGGAGCAAACCCTCTGTTGCCTAGCTTCCGAACGTCCCTCCTCTTGGGCTGACCAGCTCATATGGGCTGAATACACACATAACATCCTCTGGCACTCGTCTTTGGGTATGTCCCCCTTCGAGTGTCAATTCGGTTTTGCCCCACCTGTGTTCCTGCAACAGGAAGAGGAAGGGGTGGTTCCCTCTGCAGCTCTTTTGGTGCGACTCTGGTAATGATGGGAGAAGTCTGGTTCTAAGTTAATGTGTGACATAGGGGATGTCGTGTTACAAGGAACCTGGGCTGCTGCCAAGAGTGTACTGGTAGTGGGATAATAGCCAGCGTGTGATTTAAGATCACAGGACTGCGACCTGGGTGGTGCTCTAAAGAGTCACAGTGGCAATTTTGCTGCCATGTTTTGGGAAAGCATGTATGATCCTCTCCAGTTAGGATGAAGACCGTCCATTTTATAAAGGCCAGGCCATTCCCAAAAGAGGTCCCAATTATTTATGAAGGCTATGCTTTTAGATGCACACCAAGTCTCTAGCCAGCGGTTGAAAGAGAGCAGCCTACTGTAGGTTACATCTCCTCTAAAGAGAATTGGCAAGGGACAAGACACAATTAAGTTCAATTCAATTCAATTTATTCTTATATAGCGCATTTTACAACACAGTTGCCCCAAGTCACTTTACAATGGTGGTGGATGGTGGAACAGGTTACAGTGATAGATGTTAAAGTCGGACAACTACGAAGGAGAGGAACCAAAAACTCCTCTATGTGGAGAAAAAAAAACCTCTGAGGGTCCAAGGTCAACCGGTTACCCAACCCCCTTGGGTATACTAACAGTACAAAGTTAGTTTGGTTTTAAACTCCAGGATCAGTGAGGAGTCCCAAGTTGCTTCCAGGTACCGATGAGCTGCCAGGGTCCCTTGGCGCATCGGATGCACCGCACAGACCAGATGGTAGCTCGGCATTGGACTCAGGTGATGACCACAGCGGGCCCCCCCGAACATGTGGGGAGAGAAATGGAATGGAGATGGTCAGTAATGAGCAGGATCCAGTAGTGACAGACACAGAAATGAAACAATACGGTGCGATGGCATGTACAGCAGCACCAGCGACATTAGTAATGGTGCACTATGGTGATTGGTGCGGGTAAACTAAACTAAAAAAGTAAGTCTTCAGCCGTGATTTAAAGACTGAGACTGAATCGGCATCCTGCACAGAAGCAGGCACGCTGTTCCACAATCTAGGGGCCCTGTAACTGAAAGCTCGTGCTCCAATACATTTATTTATGCGAGGGACAATTAGGAGATCTTTATTCTGGGATCTAAGTGGGCAATTAGGTGTATAGGTATTAAGCAGTTCGGTTAGGTATATTGGGGCAAGACCTTTAAGTGCCTTGTAGGTTAAGAGGAGGACCTTGAAGTCAGTCCTGTACCTAACAGGAAGCCAGTGAAGCGAGGAGAGTATGGGAGTAATGTGGTCGTACTTCCTGCTCCTGCTAACAATCCTAGCGGATGTGTTCTGAATGCGCTGTAGGGTGCTTAATGTGCCCTGAGAGCTTCCAGAAAGTAGGGCGTTACAGTAATCTAATCTACTGTATACAAATGCATGTACTACTTTCGTCGTGTCTTCCATTGACAGAAAACGCCGTAGTTTAGCAATGTTCCGAAGGTGCAGGAAGCATGTCTTCACTACTGCATTAACACGGGGATTAAATGAAAGATCTGAATCAAAAATAACACCAAGGTTACGTGCCAGAGTACTAACTGAACACTTCAACCCTGCATCCCGGATATGCGAAATGAAGTTGTCCCTGTCTACATCACTACTACAAAACAAGAGCTGCTCAGTTTTTTCAGGGTTTAGTGAGAGGAAGTTGTTATTCATCCAATCCCTAATGTCACTGAGGCAGCTAATTAAAGTGCCGGTAGATGCTTTATCACATGATTTAAAAGATAGGTATAGCTGAGTGTCATCAGTGTAGGAGTGGTAACTAACATTATGCTTCCATATAATAGTGCTTAGTGGGAGCATGTAGAGGGAGAAGAGCACTGGGCCCAACACCGACCCTTGTGGGACTCCATAGTTAACTAGTGACATAGGTGAGGGGGTGCCATAATCATCCATTTGGATGAAGTAATAACGGTTTGTGAGATAGGAGTTGAACCATTTAAGGGCTGTTCCGCTAATGCCGACAGTGGAGTGAAGCCTATTTACTAAAATGGAGTGATCCACCGTGTCGAACGCAGCACTAAGATCTAATAGAACAAGAACAGTAATGTTTCCTGCATCACTTGAAACCAATATATCATTCACCACTCTAGTTAGAGCAGTTTCTGTGCTATGGCCATGCCGGAAGCCTGATTGGAGTTTATCTAAGAGGTTATGTGTGTCTAGATATGACTGCAGTTGTCTCGCAACTAATTTTTCTAGAATCTTAGAGAGAAACGGGACATTAGAGATAGGTTTATAATTACTTGGTGAGTGAGGGTCCAAGTTAGATTTTTTAAGCTGTGGTCTAACCACTGCTGTTTTAAACTGATTGGGGATTACACCTGAGGTCAACGATGCATTCATGATATCAAGTATAGGTGTTGATAGTAAGGATTCCTTCAGGAGCTTGGTTGGAATGGGATCTAACCGACAGGTTGTGGACTTTACGTTGGTTATAACAGAAATTAGCTCGGCATCGATGAGATTAAATTCACTAAAATATTGTGAGCACTGCTCTGGTAATGGATTAATTTGAGGGCTAATAGGGCACATTTGGAGCCTAATGTTGTTAATTTTATCATTAAACAACTTAAGAAACCTAACATTAGTAATACTACACGCTGGCCTTCTATCAGTTTTGTCTGTTAGTTGAGCTCATGTCTGAAATAAATATGCATGTTGTTTTCAATACGTTTTGAATAGTACTCAGTGTATATAACTATATTGAGCTCTCTTATATTGTTTTAATTTAGCGAGCCATAGAGCCTGAGAGGCTTGGAGACCTGTTGTCTTCCATCTGCGTTCTAGCTTATGGCACTCCCGCTTAGCAGCCTGTGTGTGATCATTGAACCAGGGAGAGTACCTAATAGTTCTAACCTTCTTTGTCTTAATTGGGGCTACCTGATCAAGGATCTGCCCATCTACTGTATTGTACATGTCGGTGATGTCATTAACAGTTTTGTTGCAGGTGAAATCTATCTCTGTTACGGCCTCCATAAACTGGATACATTTAGCCCTATTTAAGTGTCGTGTTGTACTAGTCCTTTCACTGAGGTACGGTGGAGACATAGTAATCTCAAACATGATTAAAGAATGGTCAGAACAAGGTTTATTTAAGGAATGGACCAGTACAGTACCAATGTCAAGTCCATATGAGATAATTAGATCTAGCGTGTGTCCTTGTACATGGGTAGGTCCTGATACATGCTGGGTGCAACCGACAGAATCGAGGAGCGATAGGAAGCTTTTGGCACCTGCATCTGTCTCTGTATCAACATGTATGTTAAAGTCACCTAACATCACGAATCTAGTAAACCTAACAACCAAGTCAGAGAGCAGATTGCCAAATTCAGTAATAAAGGCAGCATATGGTCCTGGAGGTCTATAAATTAATAGGATATGGAGCGCTAAATCAGACCTAATGCTTAGCAGCATCACTTCAAATGTATGGAAGTTCTCAGTGGTTTTTGAATCAACCTTAAATGATTCATCAAAAATTGCAGCCAGGCCACCACCACGTCCTACTGAGCGTGATTTATGCAGGTAAGAGAACCCATCAGGGGAGGCTTCCACTAAGGGGATGGTGTCAGTGGGTCTAAGCCAAGTTTCAGTCAGTAGACAGATATCTGACTTTGTGTCGAGTACCATTTCATTAATAAGCACTGCCTTGTTTCCTAAGGAGCGAACATTTAGCAGTGAACATTTGATTTTAGTCGGACGCTGTGGTGTGTTTAGGATATCTTTATTCTGGGATCTAAGTTCGCGATTAGGTGTATAGGTAATAAGCAGTTCGGTTAGGTATATTGGAGCAAGACCTTTAAGTGCCTTGTAGGTTAAGAGGAGGACCTTGAAGTCAGCCCTATACCTAACAGGAAGCCAGTGAAGTGAGGAGAGTATGGGAGTTATGTGGTCGTACTTCCTGCTCCTGCTAACAATCCTAGCGGCATCTAATTGCCCACTTAGATCCCAGAATAAAGATCTCCTAATTGTCCCTCGCATAAATAAATGTATAGGAGCACGAGCTTTCAGTTACAGGGCCCCTAGATTGTGGAACAGCTTGCCTGCTTCTGTATGGGATGCCGATTCAGTCTCAGTCTTTAAATCACAGCTGAAGACTTCTGAAGAAGTTCTGACATTTAGTTTCAGCTTTTGAACACATAGAGATTGTAACGCGCCGGTGCCAGCGAGGTCGCTGGGCACCTGTGTGCGAGCCCCGCCCCCCGCCACGTGACTATTCGCCACGCGATCATTCTAGTTCATTACAATCCCCCTCTCTCCCCCGGAAGGGGACTTCGCGGACCGTGAGTTCCTTCGGTGCGGAGGGGCACGGGAGCTGGCTCCTACGTGAGGCGCTGCGGATGCGGGCTCATGACCCGGCTCACGTGTCTTCTCCAGAGGAGCCACGGTTCTCGCCCACCTGAGGCGAAGTGGAGTTTCAGCTTTAGTTCCTGGTTTTTTGCTATGTTTTTTCTCCCAGCCCTGGTTCTTTGGGGTTTTTGCTTTGTGTTTGCGCGGGGGACTTGCCTGATGAGGCAGGACCTGGCGCCCGGAGTAGGCGCGCCTTTTTGGGGAGGGGTATCTGTAACGCGCCGGGTGCCAGCGAGGTCGCTACACTCAGGCGAGCCCCAAGACAAGTGACAGAATGACTCGTGGTTCGAGCAGGATATGTCCTTGCGTGGTTTGTTCAATGGAGTCATTCTAGTTCATTACAACCCCTCTCTCCCCCGGAAGGGGACTTCGCGGACCGTGAGTTCCTTCGGTGCGGAGGGGCACGGGAGCTGGCTCTCAACGAGGGCGCTGCGGGATGCGGGCCTGCGACTGCTCAGGTGTCTTCTCTCCAGAGGAGCTCACGGGGTTCTCGCTCACCAGCGGAGGCTATGGAGTTTCTCGAGTTTTTAGTTCTCCTGGGTTTTTTGGGTTTTGTTTGTTCTCTCTCGGAGTCCCTTGCCTTTTGGGTTTTTTGGGGTTTTGTGTTTTGGTGCTGGGGATCTCAGCTTTGGATGAGGCAGGATCTGCGCCCGGAGTAGGCGCCTTTGGGAGGGGCACTAGATCACACAGACAGCGTAGGTCGCTTGGCACTCAAAGGGCCACTCGTCACGTGGGACAGAATGACCTGATTCGGAGCAGGACGCGGTCCTGCGTGTTTGCTCACGCGAGTCATTCTAGTTCAATACAACCCCTGTTCTCCCCTGAAGGACTTCGGATCGGTGAGTTCCTTCGTGCGGAGGGGCACGGAGTCATTCTGTGTAGGCGCTGCGGGATGCGGGCCTGTGCGACCGGCTCACGTGTCTTCTCCGAGAGGAGCTCACGGGGTTCCGGCTTCACCGCGGAGGCGGCGGAGTTTCTCGAGTTTTTAGTTCTCCTGGGTTTTTTTGGGTTTTGTTTGTTCTCTCTCGAGTCCCTTGGGTTTCTTTGGGTTTTTTTGGGCTATTGTGTTTTTTTGGGTGCGGGGGGATCCTGCCTTGGATGAGGCAGGATCTGGCGCCCCGGAGTAGGCGCCTTTGGGAGGGGCATCTGTAACGCGCCGGTGCCAGCGAGGTCGCTGGGCACCTGTGTGCAGCCTCGCCCCGCTAATGCGGATGAGATGAAGTCTCTTTACTACCTTGGATTGTTGGGACTTTATATCGTTAGTTCCAGCGTGTGTAGTGCACTTGGGGAAGATCATCAAAATGAACATGAGTCTACAGACCTGGAGGCGACTTTTGATTAAACCTGGAAATATTACACCATTCAAACTTTACAGACTCACCAAATGTCGAAGAAACTGCCGTGTTGTGTGTCTTAATTAAGATGTCTGTGGTTAAGGGGATTATAACTCATTTATTTAACTTATTTATTGTAACTGATAATAACTGTAGGAGCATTAGTCAAGTCAAGTCAAGTAGGATTTTATTGTCATTTCAGCACGTTCCTCCAGGACTCTGGTGCTACACACAGGACAAGACACAAGACAACATAAGACAATACACAAATCAGGGCAACGAGTGCAGACAGGACAGACAACAACAGACGGCACGACAGACAGTACATTCATCCGTGGTGATCGGAATAAAGCAGCCCAGGTAGATTATAGTGTAGCAGTGTGGTGGAGCAGTGTTATTGGTAAAGTATTTTTGGTAAAGTGCAGAGTGCAATGAGATAAATAAATAAATACAAGATGAAAATGGAGGACTGGGTAGATATTGGGGGTTTAAGAGTTCAAGTTCAAGAGTCTGATGGCCAGGGGGAAAAAACTATTTCCCATCCTGGAGGTGGAGGCCCGGGAGGCCAAGTGAACCTTTTCCCGGGATGGTAGGAGGGAGAAGAGAGGTGATGGGTGAGGATCATCCACAATGCTGGTTGCTTTGCAGATGCAGCGAAAGGGTGAAAATGTCTCTGTACAGAGGGCAGAGATCCCGATGATCTTCTCATTGCTCCTTTACTACCTGTAGGACTTGCGATCTAAGACATTGCAATTCCCATACCAGGCAGTAATGCAGCCACTCAGGATGCTCTCAGTGCTGTAAAAGATGGTGAGGATGGAAGGTGGGAGATGGGCTTTCCTCAGTCTGCGAGAGGAAGTAGAGGCGCTGCTGGGCTTTCTTTGTGATGGAGTTGGTGTTGAGGGACCACGTGAGGTTGCCAGTGATGTGAACACCAAGAAACTTGATGATGAGTGGAGTGTGGTCCCAACGTGGTCTCCTGAAGTCAACAACCATCTCTTTAGTCTTGTCGACGTTCAGAGACAGGTTGTTGGTTCTGCACCAGTCCGTCAGCTCTTGTATCTCCTCTGTAAGCCGCTGCCTCCACCGCTGATCAGACCTGACTCACAGTTGTATCATCAGCAAATTTGATGATAAGTGGTTCGAGCTGTGCTTGGCTGCACAGTCGTGGTCATCAGTGTGAAGAAAGTAGTGGGGCTGGAGCTACCACACAGCCCAAAGGCTCCTGTTGCTGTGAAAATCCCTTACTTTGTCCCTGTCTCACAGTGTCTCACATTACCAGGCTGCAGCTTAGCAGCCTCAATCTGACCACAGGAGAGGTGGCTGGAACCTGCACTTAGTTACATTCTTACTTGCTTGTACTTCATCTCATGAGCCTCAGAAAACATACAGCAGGAAAGACACAGCTCTACTTGTGCGATGCACCTTAAGGAGGCCTGATGGGTGGGATGTCTTGAACATAGGTGGTAGACAAGGCAGAAATGTAACAGTGAGAAGGCCTGCTTCTAATGGTAGAAGGGGAAAGGTGGGGGAACTGAGGTTTCCAATCATGACAGCATTGAATATTATTGCTGGAAAACTAATAATGGGATGGAGTTATGCAAATTTTAAAGGGGTTTGAAAATTGAGTTGAGATGAGCATTTGAGCGTTCAGGGGCCACGCACTTTATTGAAACTCCCAGTAAATTGGTTGTGCTGCATCTCTCTGTGTAACGGTATGGGTACCGGAGGGACGCCAGCTCGGAGCCAGGAGAGTTAGAATATACTTATTGGCTTACACTTACAAAAACAAGGAACGGGGACTGCAGTTCTAAACCTGAACCCCTAGAACTGGGGAACTGCAGTCTAACCCTAGATACTAAGTGGCCTATACTAGGTTACATATACCAAGTCATAGACACCAAGTTACCTACACCAAAACCACCCGTTACGCATAGGCTTAACCTACCTAATGAGCCGCGATCTGTTCTGACTCCATCAGGCCATAGTCAGCCCCAATGATGCACACCTGCCTGCAGGGCTCAGGTGTGTCAGTCAGAACAGAGCACCTCCTCTAGCGCACTCAAACACCTCCTGTGACATACCTTATATCGTATAGAGAGCTCAGCGTGCCCAAAACACAAACACAGGTGACAGGAGGGCGCCCAGCGTGCCCAAAACACCCCACGTGGTGACAGAACCCCTGGGCGCGGCCCCAGCGCTAGAACACAACGAGACAAAGTCCCTGGTCGGGACATACGTCAGGTCCACAAAACATAAAAGGCCCCGACCAGCCTGCCAGGCAGCTGGCAGTGGTGAGGGGAATCCCAGCAGTTCAGTCCATCTTTTCGACTGGTGCCTGAACCCGACCCTAGAGTCACTGGAGGAATCTTGGTGGAACCCGAAAGAGAGCTAAACACAGACCTTGGAAGGGATCAAAGAGGAAGTCTCTTTCAAATAGTCCTAACCCTGTTTCCAATCCCTTGCCTTCTTGTTCTTCACGCTCTCTGGATCACAGAACTAATAGCAGAAGCTGTCGCTCACTTCCTTGAACTGAGACAGGTCACTGCTGTCTGTTGGCTCCTTCCTTCTTGTCCATACTTCCCTGCTGCTTGGAGCTCAGTGAGGCCACATCCCAGCTCCTGGTTCCACGACGAGGAGTTCCACTTGGACTCCTCCACGAACCACCTTGTTCCAAGTCTGCTGAACTCGGAGGGTGAACTAACGGTAGAGAGTCATCTTGCTGCTGTTCAATCTCTGGAATTTTTCCTGGCTTTATCAGACTGTTCTTCAGCTGTCTGGCGCTGGCGCAATCCAACTCACCAGGGTCCCATGCACTTGTGTCTGTGGAGGAAGTCGAGATTCAAGATCGCCAATCTTGCTTCATACCACTAACTCCGTTTCTCCAGCCGGGCTGAGCTTACTGGCCTTACTTTTGGACTTCTCTCAGTCCAGCCTGCAGGAGCAACGCCAGGTCCTGCACCCCTTCTCAGCTCTGCCGTGGTCTGATTCAGTTGTTCTTCCATAGTGGCTATTTTAGCTTCCAGCTTCTCCTGAGTGGTTGGAGTCTCACCTCTCCTTGTTGTCTGGCATACAGTTTGGTCCCTCTGTTCATCCGCTCTTCCAGCCCTCTCTTTGACAGCCGCCAAGGCTTGCAGCTGTATCCCAGAGACCTCTCTAACCTCTCTGAACTTCGCGCTCCTTCCTTGAAGCTCACCTTTGTCTTGAGCCAGGGCTTTTCTTTCTGTTTCCATGGCTTCGATCTCCCTTTGGCAACTGGACACGAGTCCTTTGGTCCTCTCCAGCTGAGGAAGCAGATAGGTGATCCTTTCCTTGCATTTCAACCTCATTTCCAGACCGAGCATTCACCTGTAGCATCGAGGCTTCTTCATCAGCTGCTGGTAGAGCTCTGTCACCAACCTCTCCTGTTCAGTGATCTGAACATTCATGTACCTGATTTGTTCATCTCGGAGGTGAGATTGGATTGTCCTTCCAGCTCTGATCCGTTTGGCCAGATCCCATGCCTGCTTTCCTCTGAATGATGTTTGCAAGCAAATTGCAGCATGTCTGAACAGCTGATACCTCTGCTTTTGTTGATGCCCAAACTTCCACCTTCTGAACCTCCTCTGAAGTGAACACTCTGCTGCCCAGCACTGCTTCTGAAAAACCAATCTTTGCTGGCATTCTTACTACAGCCTGAATCATGGTGGCGGCCTTTGTGCAGTATTGCAGCAACATTCTTTCGAACAGAAACCCCAAAGCTGCCTGATGCATATACTGACCTTCTCAATACCTGGAATCTCCCTGGGTGTCTTAATTCCTCTCCTTGCACCTGAACTTTCCTTCTAAACTTCCCACTAACCTGAGCTGTTCCTCCTCTGCTTCGTGTGGCAGGCTTGCAGCTGGGTTTGGGGTCGTACTTCTTGATGCCGCCCTGCTGGGCGAAGGGCTTTGGTCGCACCTCCCGGTTGCACGGTGCAGGAAGTGGTCTCCACCATCCTCCTGCTTTCATGTCAGAACGGCCTGCCATTGCCTCGCTTCTCTTGCTGCGGGCGGCCTTTGCATTCTCGTGAACGCCGTGGCTTTCTGGCGGCACGGGGACGCCAGGCTGTCAAAGCGCGGGCGCGGGGACGCGCTGCGGCTGTCGCGGTGCGGCGCGGGAACGCCGTGAGAACGCAAAGCGCGCTGGGAACGCCGGCGCTACGTGTGGCGCTGGGAACGCCTCAGCCGCAGCGGCGCGGGAACGCTGCAGTCACGCTGAACAAGGCAAGGCGGTTACCAACCTCTTGTTGTGAATCGCATGGCCGTGTTCCCGCTTATCAGCCGCGCGGCGTTGCCCCCGCTGGCAGATCGCTGTTACTGGCGCCGCAGCGCTCTCGGGGCGCTGTATCTCCGCTGCTTGAACCGCGCGGCGGGCGCGGCTGGCTTCGCGGAGCCCGCTGAGCCGCTGGCGGGCGTGGTTGCCGCCGTGGCCTGCTGATGCTCTCGGGCGAGGTCCAGAGAAGTCGCCCGTCCCCAGGTCCCACACAGCCGCAGCCGCCTGCTCGGAGCAAAGTACCGCGCTTCACAACACGCGCCCTGCCGCCGTGGCTCGTGACGCCCAGGTACTGGCAGCTCCTTTCTGTAACGGTGGCGGGGTACCGGAGGGACGTCAGCTCGGAGCCAGGAGTTAGGACCATACTTTTATTGGTCACACTACAAAACAAGGTGAACGGGACCGCAGTTCTAAACCTGAAACCCCAGAACTGGGGGAACTGCAGTCTAACCCTGATACTAAGTGGCCTATACTAGGTTACATATACTGCTTCAGACACCAAGTTACCTACACTAAAACCACCCTTACGCTTTAGGCTTAACCTTACCACGAGCTTCACGAGCCGCGCTCTGTTCTGACTCATCGGGGCTTAAATAGTCAGCCCCAATGATGCACACCTGCCTGCAGGGGCTCAGGTGTGCTCAGTCAGAACAGAGCGCCCTCTAGCATACCCAAAACACCTCCTGTGACATACCTTATACGTGATAGAGAGCGCCCTCTAGCGTGCCCAAAACACAACACAGGTGACAGAGGGCGCCCTCTAGCGTGCCCAAAACACCCCACGTGTGACAGTCGATTTGTACATTTCAGTGCATTTACATGCAGGAATGATAACAATTGCTATATTTTACAATGACATCAATGTAATGATCAAATTTATTGATTAATAAATGTATACAAAATAAAACAGGAATAAAATAGATTTAATTTCTGGTTTATATACATTTTCCACACTTTACAGAGTTCTAATAAATCTGTTAAAGAAACAATCCTTTTTCAATAGATTCTACTTTAATAGAAACTAGTGTCAGATACGGTCATGTGAAAAAATGAGGACACCCTATGAAGGCCTGTGTGTTTGTATAATGTTCTTGGACATTTTTGGATATTTAATCTCAGTTTTAACCACACTGGTAGACTCAAGTAATATTACTGAGTAATGAAAACTGAAGACTTTTCAAAATGTTCTGTGAAATGTCATTCTACAAAAATGCGATTTCTGATGAGGAATAAATTAGGACACCCCTGCTTTTATTTCCAATTAACATGGTTAAAATCACACACAGGTGTAGCACATCAGGTCACATGATTTGACCATCATTACTCAGCAGTTGAAGTGAGATAAAAAGAGCTTCTGAGGCCTTCAGAAAAAAGATTGTAGCAGCTTATAAATCTGGTAAGTGTTTTAAGTGTTTTAAGAAGATCTCAGAAAAATTTGTAATCG
>JABMDN010000883.1:0-37765 GCA_017165825.1 Hepsetus odoe | reverse complement strand
AGATAGATAGATAGATAGATAGATAGATAGATAGATAGATAGATAGACAGATAGATTGATAGATAGATGATAAATTAAATTAAATAAAAAAAGACATTTTTATAGAATCTGAAAGAATACACAACATAAAGATATTAATTCATATTTAATGCCTTGAATGAAAAAATTCCTAATTCGAGGAGAAATGAAAACTTTGAGTCGCCCTGGCTCACTCCTCATTTAAATATGGAATCAAATTTGTATGAAGGAGGGAAAAACATTCACGGATGCTCTTTTTTATAACGGATCCACTCTGTGGCCACAAGAGGGAGACAGAGAATCACTTGAGCTCCTCACCGAACAGCTTTCTGGAGGTCCTTCAGAACTGCTCTCCATCAGAAGATCAGAACAGTGAACTGAACTGAGAGGCTCTTCATGAAGGAGAGCTTCCAGCAGGTTAGATGTTAGATTCTGTCTTTTAGCCCTGTAACGCCCAAATTTTCCATTCGTGGGATAATAAAAGATCACTCTACTCTACTCTACGACTCTACAGCACTAATCTGTTTAGAGGAGAACAGAATATTATTACACCTCAGGATTTGATCAGATTCTTCAAACTGATGCAGAAACCTTCTTCACGTAATGGAAATACACCAACAGCGCTCAAGACAAAGCAACACAAATGAACGCAACTCCAGATATTTTCATTAGAAAATGAAAAATAAAACAGAAGAAAAATCTGGGGTAGACTATGTCCTGGAGAAAAGCTTCCCTTTTCAGGTCCAGGCCACTTGTGAAGCATTTCTAGCTTTGCTGCACATGATGATTGTCCACTGGTCCCCTTTTCTTCTTCATGTGTGGGTTAATATGGAGGAAGGTGTGGATCTTCAAGACTGCAAAATCCATCCGCAGGGAAGTCCTCCAGATTTTGGGGCTTTAATTAATGTTGACCTAATAAAGAAATGTTTCTTTTTCAGAGTTACACTGATACATGTTGTGATGTGTGTGAGGATCAACCGTCTTTCTGTCTTCTGCATCTTCCTCCTTCAGACCAACCGCCTGCACGTCCTCTCACACAGGTCCATTAACCTCCTCTTTGGTGTTGGATTCTCCAATTGAGAACCGAGGTTCGAAGAGTCAGCAATGAGGCGAAGAGTTTCTGAAGCTAGCCAAGTTTATTACCTGAAGAGTAACAAAGTTCTTACAGGTTGTTTAAGGGCCCAGAGTTTCTCTCTGTGCTGAATCCTTTCTCTAACGTTCAAAGTTCAGAGTGTGTCTTTTATCTGTCCCCCGGGAGCACCAAGACCTCCAGGGGAGACACCTAATCTAAGACCATGACCTTGTTTGGGTGTTTTTGACGTGCTAAGAAAGTGTTACTCAGAAGAGAAGAGAGAACATAGAGGTGTAGTTGGCAAAATGTAGATTAAATGTGACAGAGACGTGAGTGATGGTTAAACTACAGGAACAGGCCCATGAAGTCAACTGTGAAGTACATGGGGTTCACTATGAGGTACATGGAGTTCACTATGAAGTACATGGAGTTCACTATGAGGTACATGGGGTTCACTATGAGGTACATGGGGTTCACTATGAGGTACATGGAGTTCACTATGAAGTACATGGAGTTCACTATGAGGTACATGGGGTTCACTATGAGTTACATGGTGTTCACTATGAGGTACATGGAATTCACATTGAGTCCTCTTCACATTGTACACAGCGGACTTCAAATTCAACACGGACACCTGTCACCTGCAGAAGTTCTCAGACGACACCGCTATTGTTGGTCGTGTGTCGGAGGGGAACGAGCAGGAATACAGGGGGGTCATCAGTGACTTTGTCAGATCGTGCGATCAAAATCATCTGCGCATCAATGCCAGCAAGACGAAGGAGCTGGTGATCGACTTTCGCAGGAAGTCACCCCCCATCACACCGGTGGACATCCAGGGTTTGTGTATTGAGACAGTGGAGGAATACAAATACCTGGGTGTCCACATCAACAATAAACTGGACTGGTCCACAAACACTACTGCTCTTTACAAAAAGGGCATCAGTCGTCTACACCTGCTAAAGCGGCTGAGGTCCTTTGGAGTAAACAAACATCTCATGAGAACATTTTATGACACTGTGGTAGCGTCAGCTGTTTTTTACGCTGTGGTCTGCTGGTGTGGAAGAGTCGCAGAGAGGGACAGAGGGAAACAAAACAAACTGGTCAAGAGGGCCAGCTCTGTCCTGAACTGTCCGCTCAAGTCCATCGAGCAGGTAGGGGAGGAGAGGATGTTATCCAAACTAACATCCATCATGGACAACACCTCCCACCCCCTACACGAGACTGTAGGAGCACTGAGCAGCTCGTTCAGCAGCAGACTCTTACACCCGCAGTGTAAGAATGCTACCGCAGGTCATTCCTACCTGCAGCAATAAGACTCCACAACTCATCATCATAACATTACATTGTTTGTTTATTATTATATATTATGTTATATTATATACTATTATTAATGTATATTAATGTATATTGTTATTGTATTGTACAAAATTATTATTATTATTATTATTATTATTATTATTAGACTTATATCTTACTACTTGTGTGACGGTGGCAGGGTACCAGAAGGACGCCAGAGTGGAGCCAGGAGTTCGGAGCACTGTTTTATTGTACACAGGTTACAAAAGCACGACACAAGGGCTGCAGTTCGAAGAAGAACCTGCGAACAGGAGAACTGCAGCCTAAACCAAGTGATACAGATCCCAAAAACCTAAACCTAAATCAGAACCACCCTTACACATAGGCCTAGCCTATCCAATGAGCCGCGCTCTGCTCTGACTCATCGGGGCTTAAATAGTCAGCCCCAATGATGCACACCTGTGCCTTCTTAGGCTCCGGTGTGCTCAGTCAGAGCAAAGCGCCCTCTAGCGTGCCCAAAACCACCCCACACGTGACAGAACCCCCCCCCAAAGGCGAGGCTCCCGAAGCGCCAAAACTTGGCCGAGCCCCGGGGGGGAGGCCAAGAACAACAAAACTACATGAAAAAAACAGAAGTCCCTTGTGGGGACACACGGTCAGGTCCACAACAAAAAACACCAAAAGGACTTCCGATCAGTCATGTCAGGCAGCTGGTGGTGGTGAGGGGAATCCCAGCAGTTCAGTCCACCTTTTTGACCGGTGCCTGAACTCGGCTCTGAAGTCCCTGGAGGCTTCGCCTGACTCCGCGGAACGCCTGGACTCGACTGAACCTGAAAGGGAGCTTTCGCTGAACAGTCTTGGCTGCCCTTCGTAGCCTCAGGTAGTACTTTCTGTTTATGTGTTTCCTTACCTGCGCCTGAAGGGTTACTGCAGCCTCATGCTCGATTTTCCTCTGTGCCCGAACTTTCCTCTTCTTCGGTGCAGCAGACTGGTTCGTGGTGCTGGGCTTGGGGGTCGACTCTGTGTTGCCCCTCTCGCTGCTGCGAAGGGCCTTCTTGGTCGACCTCCCCGGTGGCCAGATGCCGGAAGTGTTTTTTTTCACTATGTTGCTGCTACTCACTCTGGTTGTGTTCTCACGTTCAGGGTGCCTAGCCTGCTTTTCCTGAAGTTCCCCCTTTTCTGAAGCTATCTCCTCCTGAACGGAACGTATTTGAGATTGGTGACTCACCTGCAGCTTGTCTGTCACTGCCTGAAGAGATGCGTTGTCCTCCTCTAATTTTTCACACTTCGTTTGCAAGGCGGCCAGATTCAGACTTCGTGTACTGATTTCTTGCTTCTTGGTTAGGAGCTCCACCTCTATTTCCTGGAGCTGCTCGACTAACATGTTTTGGTTCTGTCTTTCTGCACCCAGAACAGACAACCAGACCTTCTGAAATTCCTGTAGATCGTGTTCTAAATCCTGGACTCTTGCAGTTAATACTGCTGCCTGAAATGGCTCCTCTGAGCCGGGAGAATTCTTTCTCATAACGTCTCTATTAACTGTGCAGAGAGAATTCTTTACCGTAGCTTCCTTGTTTGGCACTGCCTTCGCTGATGGAGCGCTGTGATTGGTGCAGGGTGCTGTCCTCGCGAATGGGGTGCTGTGATTGGTGCAGAGTGCTGTCTTCGCGAAAGGGGCGCTGTGATTGGTGCAGAGTGCTGTCTTCGCGAATGGGACGCTGTGATTGGTGAATGCAGCGGGTTCCACCGAATTTCCAGCGTTGTGGTTGGTGGGGAGCAGGAGCCAGAAAAGGAAGAGGCGCAAACGAAGCCTCTTCCTCGAGGCATCTTCCCTTTTTTTCCCTGTTTTCGTGAGTTTTTCCCCTCTGATGACCGTGTTTCATACAGGGCGGGGTCTCAGCGGACGGATCGCTGTGATTGGTACACAGCGCTGTCTCCGCAGAAGGACCGCTGTGATTGGTGAAGGAGGCGGGTTCCTCCGACACCCAGCGTTGTGGTTGGTGGAGAGCAGGAGCCGGAAAGGGAAGGGGCGCGAACGAAGCTTCTTCCTCGAGGAATCGCTCCTTTTTTCCCTGTTTTCGTGGGGTTTTCTTCGTCTTCTGACCGTTTTTCACATAGGGCGGGGTCTCCGCAGACGGACCGCTGTGATTGGAGCACAGCGCTGTCTCCGCGGATGGATCGCTGTGATCGGTGAAGGAGGCGGGTTTCCAGTGTTGCGGTTGGTGGAGAGCGGGAGTCGGAAAGAGAGCGGGGGTCGGACAAGAAAGGGCTAAAGAAAGGGGCGCAAACGAAGCCTCTTCTGTGAGGGGTCGCCCCGATAACATTACCTCCACCAGGGCCCGAGCCGCCCTCTCCGCTCGACAGCACTCCTTCAGTCGTTCACTGAACTCCAGCGAGGGAGCGAGCTGGATTGAGCGATCCAGCAGGTCCAGGCGTTGCGAGATCTCAGTGGCGGTGACTCTCTGCACTTCACCGCTCCGCTCGCAACGCCCCAGCTGCCACGATGGCAGCGCTGCTCGGAGATCCTCAATCTGCGCTCCCAGTGCTCGCTCTAGCTCCTCCAGACACTCCTCTCGGCTCCTGACGTCCCGGTTTTGGCGGCTCATTTCTGTAACGGTGGTGGGGTACCGGAAGGACGCCAGAGTGGAGCCAGGAGTTCGGAGCACTGTTTTATTGTACACAGGTTACAAAAGCACGACACAAGGGCTGCAGTTTGAAGCAGAACCTGCGAACAGGAGAACTGCAGCCTAAACCAAGTGATACAGATCCCAAAAACCTAAACCTAAACCTAAGTCAGAACCACTCTTACACATAGGCTTAGCCTATCCAATGAGCCGCACTCTGCTCTGACTCATCGAGGCTTAAATAGTCAGCCCCAATGATGCACACCTGTGCCTTCTTAGGCTCCGGTGTGCTCAGTCAGAGCAGAGCACCCTCTAGCGTGCCCAAAACCACCCCACACGTGACAACTTGTTTATTTATATATATTTATAATTTATTTAAAACCTATTTATTATCGTGTATTATTACTGTGTACTGTATATTTGGTCATATAATTCTTCTTGTAGATATGTATATGCATCTTGGTAATATAGTATATATGTATATATATTTATATTTATATTTATAGTTATATATTTATATAGATAGATAATTTATTATTATAGCTCCTGTACTTTTCTCCTTTCTCCTGTACTTGTCCCTCTTTCCTTATACCTCTATTCTTATATATCTTTTTTTCTATTCTTTCTGTACATCTGTTCACTTTTATAAGAGCCCTGTAACGCCCAAATTTCCCATTCGTGGGATAATAAAAGATTACTCTACTCTACTCTACTCTACTATGAGGTACGTGGGGTTAACTATGAGGTACGTGGGGTTCACTACACTCACACTAACTGTTACTCTGAACTGTTGGATTGGATGAATGTCCTCTGTTGTGAATTATTGTCTGCGCTTGTTTAGTCCTTGGTTCTGGTCCTGTTCTATGTCATGTCCCATGTTGTCTCAGGAGGAACGCTGTTTCTCTGTGTACTGTGTTATGCGGTTGAAATGACAAAGCATTCTTAACTTATAAAATATCTCGGACAGTGAATAATTCTGCCTCAGTCAGATACAGGGTTTATAAGTTTGTCACTTGGTTGAGAAGTACTTCATCAGCAGTTGCTCTTTAGCAGGTCACTAGAATGAAGAAGCGATGTGGACATGAAAAACTGATGCGAGTTGCTCTGGATAAGAGTATTTTTCAGAAAGTCCCGTTAAAGGAGCAGAATCAACTCAGCCTCTTAAAAACTCACATCTGCCTCAACATTAAACAGATTCCAGTCCCACATTCATCCGTGGCCAAATGTTTAGAGAATGACACAAACATTCGTTTTCACAAAGTTTGCTGCCTCTGTGTTTATGATAATACAAATACACTTTATTATAGTTTATAATATCATTTCATGTATAATATAATACGTTTTACTTTTCAAGGACACTTTTCAAATCGTCTCAGCGATGCTCTCATTAAGAGAGTGTTGAGGAGGACGAGACTGGAGGTCACTCTGTCCTGCTGATTGAGTTAGACTAGCAGACTGGATGCCTAAGTTAAGTGAGTTTCTGAAGCCTCTTACATACATGAGGCCTGGCAGCCTGCTCTCTGCTGCTGCTGAGATTCTTTTCTGTTGATGCATGTTCACAACACTGCTCCGTTACACTGTCCAACAGCTTCAGCTGCATTGTCCCAGAACGCAGCAGCTCTCTGAAGGACGAGTGCCCTGTCTGTCATCCTGTCTTGTGTCTTATGTCCGTCTGATGTGGCGTTATGTGTAGCACCAGGGTCCTGGAGGAACATTACTCCGTTTCACTGTGTGCTGGGTGAAATGATGACGAAAACCTGCTTGACTTGATGTTTAATTCATGCACTGTAAAGTGACTTGAAAAGCAATGTAGAAGAAAATTTGACTAAAATAAAATATTCATAATCAAAATATTAATCTCAAAGAGACGAGCACTGATTCTTTGGGAACGCAATCTGTTCTATAAAGTATAACACTTTTAAATGTTAAAGGTTTAACAAACTAAACATTTAGTCTAATCTAATCTAATTTAGTCTAATTCTGTTGTTTCGTTTTACTCACACTAGAGGGCGCTCTGATGTTCTGATGGAGCACACCTGAGCTCATGAAGGCACAGATGTGCTACATTGAGGCTGACTACTTAAGCCTCAATGAGTCAGAACAGAGCGCGGCTCATTCGCTACACTCTTGTTGGCGTTATGGGTGGTTTTGCGTTTTAAGTATTCCAGTTACGTGTCTGGATTTTGGGTTTTGTTTGTGTTCAGGGTCAAGTTTCGTGTCTGGACTTCTGTTTATGTTTAATAAAAGCACCTTAAGCATCTCTGGCTCCGCAATGACGTCCCTCTTGCTCCCCGCCACCGTGACATTACCACTTCACCAACAATAGACAAAGGTCTTTTCGCTGATGGCTCCCTGTCTTATCCACCACCAGCATTTCAAGGTTTCTTCTTATTCAGTTTCTCAATTGTCAGTGCAGCTGCTTGATTAGAAATGTAACTGTTCGCTACTGGATGTTTTCTGGGAACTCATGAGAGCATAAGCCACCAGACAGCATGTAACCTTTTGTAGGTGCCACTGTTAATCAGTTATAAATGTAGCTCTTTCACTGCTTGCTTTTTCAATGGAACTCGATGGTGTGGGACACTGTAGGACAGGGACAGAAGTAAAGTGACAAAAGTAAAGGAATTTTTACTATATCTGTAGTGGCGATAAAGTTCGGTATATCCAGCTGAGGCACAGGCACGAGTCCACCTTAAGAAATGAAGAAGCAGGTTCAGAGACGCTTTCTGGACCAAAGTGTTTCACATCATCAGCCTCTGTTTCGAAACATCTTCGCTGGAAAGTACTCATGTCTGGTTCACGAAACTATTCTAGCAGATTGTTTATAGACATGACATTGAAGATGCATGCAGCTCTCTGTTGGACGTTTTGGAGATTAAAAAACTCACAAACAGCGCTGAGCAGTGCTGGACTGCTGTTTACCATCCTCATCACTGTGTGTGTGTGTCACAGGGCGGTGTTGAGGACTGGACACCAACGCAGAGCCGAGCTTCATACTGGACTTTAATGACTGATAAACTAAAAACTCAAACTAAACAACAAACATAAAAAATGTAAAACAAAACCCGAGTAAATTCACAGTGTGCACAATCAGAGCAGGGTGCCCTCTACTGGCACAGGACCGTTACAGTGCCCCTCCCCAAAGGCGCCTGCTCCGGGGCGCCAGATCCTGCTTCATCCAAAGCAGGATCCCCCGAAAGGAGAGGGGCAGCACAAACGTCCAACAAAAAAGTCCAAACAAAGTCCAGTCAAACGCTTTGCTCTCACCGCGGTCCTCAGGCGGGTTCGGTCTGGATTGGACGCAGCCCCTCGAAACCCCGCCTCCTCCGGCGGACTTGGACCTCGTCCCTCGAAGCCCCGCCGCCTCCGCGGTGATGGTGGATGTCCCTGGAGTCCCACCTTGTGCTGACAGGTGAACCGGCATCGCAGCCCCTCTTCCCCAGGGGCTACCGCAGGGGCCGGCTCCACAGCCACGCCCTCCTGGTTGCTGGAGCTGGAACAGGCACGACATCAGCCAATCCTGGGAGGGGAGCAGACCACTCAACCCCTATCCCCCCAGCCTCCAGCACCTGGAGGGTCCGGAGGTCCTTCACGGACATCCCCACGGAGCTCTCGGCTCGCGACGTCCATTTGCAGCGGCTGGTCATTCTGTCACGTGGCGGTGTTGAGGACTGGACACCAACGCAGAGCCGAGCTTCATACTGGACTTTAATGACTGATAAAGTGCACAGAACTCAAACTAAACAACAAACATAACAAATGTAAAACAAAACCCGAGTAAATTCACAGTGCGCACACAGGATGACCAGCGCCCTGCTCTGGTTCACTGGTGCTTATAACCCCAGCCCCAATGAGACACACCTGGCACCCAAACTCAGGTGTGCACAATCAGAGCAGGGCGCCCTCTACTGGCACAGAACCGTTACAGCGTGTGTGTGTCTGTGTGTGTGTGTGTATATGTGTATAAACCTGTGTGTGTGTGTGTGTGTGTGTGTGTGAGTGTGTGTATGTGTGTATAAACCTTGGCTGCAGGCTTGCGGGGCGGCTCCCCCCCCCTGGAAGCAAATGGGCTTTAGTGGAACTGGACTGGAAGTAAGACCAAGGAGAGCAGAAGATGAAGCAGTGTGTGTGTGTGTGTGTGTGTGTGTGTGTGTGTGTGTGTGACCCTCAAAATCCCCCCTTCATCTGCTCACCAGTGATGTACCAGTAACACAACCTTTCCATCATCAGCTCTTTCCCAGTAGATCTTCAGCTACAGTCTCATAAACTGGAATAAAATGTAACACTGTTTTTGTGGAGCACAGACACCCTGTAAACACAGCTTTTACACACATGGAGTGATTTCAATAATAAAATACATTCTCTGTTCACTATCCTCCATTATTCATCACTACAGGAAAGGGAGAAGGAGGACCGCCCTACACACCCAGAGAGAGAGGACAGTTCTACTGAGTGATAGGGGAAAGGGAGGACCATCCTACACACCCAGAGAGAGATAGGACAGTTATACTGAGTGATGGGGGAGAGGGAGGACCGCCCTACACACCCAGAGAGAGAGAGAGGACAGTTCTACTGAGTGATGGGGGAGAGGGAGGACGACCCTACACACCCAGAGAGAGAGAGGACAGTTATACTGAGTGATGGGGGAGAGGGAGCACCTCCCTACACATCCAGTGACAGAGGACAGTTCTACTGAGTGATGGGGGAGAGGGAGGACCGCAGGTAGCTGCAGCATCAAGCTCATGAGCGCTTTGATGATCAGACACAAGTTTAGATGAGAGTGAACATGAATTATATTTATTTAAAGAAGGGAAGAGAGTCAAACCTTAAAAAGTTCAGAGCACAGGGTTGCCAGATCTGAGGCAGGGATCCCCGTAACTGTCATACACTTATGAGGAGACTTACATTTATTTTTCGTGTACCTTCCAAAGTAAACAGGAGCAATATAATTGATCTATATTTTTAATACATTTAATACAGACATGTTTGGTAAACACAGTGAGTATATTGATGCCTAGACAGTGTTCAGATTCAGCTCGGTTTACCTCGAACTTCATACCCATATCCTGCTGATGATCAGGAAACCTTTGAGGTTCATATTTCAGTTTATCAGTTCATCAGTTCATCATCAATGTCCTTCAAAAAATAAGAACTTGATTAACATTGAGTGGCTATCACCTGTTATTATTTCTTATAATCTATAAAGACAAAGGACACCTGATCAAGGTGGATTATTACACACACACACACACACACACACACACACACACACACACACACACACACACACACACACACACTAGAGTTCATTGCATAGATCTGTGCTCCAACCTCACACAATCACTCAAGTCCAGATATACAGGGAGGGGAAAAAAAGAAAGAAAAAAGCAGTAAGGAGATAAACAGGTTCAATACAAGTTTCTGTCAAATACAAAACTTTAGTAAACAGACAACAGAAACATTTAAACTTTTATGCAAAAAAAAGATCAATGTAAAGGCTCCTCAGCCTCCACATTGAGACCTGACACAGCTTCACAGAAGGCCTCCTGCCGATCCTCAGCTCTCATCTGGACCACAGAGGGCTCAATCACCTTTCCAGAAAGGAAAGTTGAGAGTTGGCCCTTCATGTGGATCCAGGACAAAGCACACATGGCTGCTACATGATGTTGTAAGAAGGTTCTGTAGCAGCAGTAGATCTAAGAAGACACAAGTGTTATTTGAGTTACCCGGACACTGGTTTGGAGATGGTACTGGACACAGCGTGCTTTATTCTCAGCTTTCTAAATATCTGGTTATTCAGCTGCAGACACATGATTACAATATTGTTGAATTGTTCAGACAAAACTGATATAAATAAGAACAAATTACAGATGAACCTTCAGCTCTGTGTTTGAACTCCTTCACAGACTCCTCATCTTGGTCTTTGATCGTTTTCCTGACCGAGCCCAACATGTGCAGTTTCTGAGTGAGAGCCAAAGCCACCTCGGTCGTGGTCTCTGACAGCAGAGGCTCAGCAGTGACCCATGCTGTGTGCCGGTCTGTCATCGTCAGGATGTACATGTTGTGATGAGCAGTTTCAGGCAGTGGACCAATCAGATCAAAGCCGAATAACTTCCTAGGTTTCTTTGACCTGAACAATGTGATCAGATCTTCAAAGAATTGAAGTCTTTTCATTGCAAGACTGTAAACAAACCTTCACTGGATGCAGAACTGGTTCAGCAGTCCTGATGGCATCGTTCAGCGAGGACAACGATTTACGTGAAAGAGTGATTTTACATTTTCATAACTGAATGTAGTAAATCAATGGATCCAAACATTATATTTTTAATAAGTGAGCTTATCAAATGACTCATTATTAAACCAATTAATTTAATCAAGATGTGAAATCATGGTGCAAAAAACTCCCATTTCTAGCTCTTATGTAAATCTGCAGTGTGGAATAACAGTGTGTCTCTTAATTAATGATGGTGTCGGTACCTCACCCAGTCTGTTACACCTTCATTAAGAGCAGGTCAGTAATAACCAGCAGTGAGTCTGTATCTAGAGCCGCTGCTTTGACTGTGGTCACCAGTCCCAGGGTTACCGTGATTCTCTATCAAAACAGATCTTTTCTCTCCTCCCACAGAACAACCAGGCTCATGTCCTCGTGTCCCGGGCTGGTGCAGGAAAGTCTGCTGTCTGTCTTTACAAGTGAACATCAAAAACAGGAAATAAAATTTACTTCAGAAAAACAGGATGGACCGAAAAGATGAACTGAAAAATTAAACATCCACACAGGAGCGTTTTCATTGTGTTTATTGTCTGGAGTTGATGTGAAATCACCCTGATCTCCAAATGAGAAGATACCAGTTTAATCTTCACACGCTCTCTGTTCTCCACGGTGGATGAAACTCTCCTTTCAGTAAATAATCCTGCAGAACACTGTGGAGGCAAAATTTGTTCTAACCTTTCTAAGCATATCATGTTCTGTAATGTGTTGTTCATTTTCGATATAAGGCAGAGAGATAAACAGGACGAAATGTCCTGGACAGGTCTCTTGCGTATGCAAGACGTAAATAGATAGAGGAAAAGAGTTGAGAAGTGTCACGTATGAGGTGTTTTGGGTACGCTAGAGGGTGCTCTGTTCTGACTGAGCACACCTGAGCCCATGCAGGCACAGGTGTGCATCATTGGGGCTGACTATTTAAGCCCCGATGAGTCAGAACAGAGCGTGGCTCATTAGGTAGGCTAAGCCTATGTGTAAGGGTGGTTATGGTTATGGTTATGGTTATGGTTATGGTTATGGTTATGGTTAAGGTTAACTTGGTTTAGGCTGCAGTTCCTCTGTTCTTATGTTTTGATTTGAACTGCAGTCCTTGCTTCTTGTATTTGTAAACTGTGGATAATAAAACAGTGTTCCGAACTCCTGGCTCCGCACTGGCGTCCTTGCGGCACCCCGCCACCGTGGCAGCTGGGGTGTTGCGAGCGGGGCGGTGAAGTGCAGAGAGTCACCGCCACTGAGCTCTCGCAACGCCTGGACCTGCTGGATCGCTCAATCCAGCTCGCTCCCTTGCTGGAGGTCGGCGAACGGCTGAAGGAGTGCGGTCGAGCGGAGAAGGCGGTATGGGCCGTGGTAGAGGTGATGTCATTGGGGCGACCCATCGAGGAAGAGGCTTCGTTTGCGCCCCTTTCTTTACCGCTTTCTTTACCGGCTCCTGCTCTCCACCAACCACAACGCTGTATATCGGCGGAACCCGCCTCCTTCACCGATCACAGCGGTCCGCCCGCGGAAACAGCGCTGTGCACCAATCCGTCCGCGGAGACCCCGCCCTATGTAAAACTCGGTCAGAAGGAGAAAACCCAGCGAAAACAAAGAAAAAAGGGGCGATTCCTTGAGGAAGAGGCTTCGTTCGTGCCCCTTTCTTTTCCGGCTCCTGCTCTCCACCAACCACAACACTGGATATCGGTGGAACCCGCTGCATTCACCAATCACAGCGCCCCATTCGCGAAGACAGCGCCGTGCAGCCAACACAGCGGTCCGTCCGCGGAGACAGCGCCGTGCAGCAAACACAGTGGTCCGTCCGCGGAGACAGCGCCATGCAGCAAACACAGCGGCCCGTCCACTGAGACAGCGCCGTGCAGCAAACACAGCGGTCCGTCCGCTGAGGCCCCGCCCTATGTGAACCGTGGCGAGAAAATGGCGGATACGCCGTGGAAACAACGAAAGAAGGGCAAGAGGCCCGCACCTGGCACAGTACCCAACCAGTTAGTAAGAGAACTAGCTTCGAGAATCCAGGAATTAGAACATGAACTACAGGAATCTCAGAAGGTCTGGCTGTCTGTTCTGGGCGCAGAGAGACAGAACAAAAACCTTTTAGTTGAGCAGCTCCAGGAAATGGAGGCTGAGCTCCTCACCAAAGATCAAGAACTCGGCACACAAAGTCAGGATCTGGCCGCCTTGAAAACAAAGTGCAAAAAGTTGGAGGATGACAACGCCTCTCTTCAGGCTGTTATACACCAGCTGCAGGTGAGCCACCGGTTTCAAGTATATTCCCTTCAGGAGGAACTAGCTGCAGTAAATGGGGAACTTCAGGAAAAGCAGGCTAGATACCTAGAATGTGGGAACATGGCCAGCGTGAATCACAATAACACAGTGAGAATCGAACATGAGGCTGCAGTAACCCTTCAGGCGCAGGTGAGGAGACACATGAGCAGAAAGTACTACCTGAAGCTACTGTGGGCAGCCAAGACTGTTCAGCGATATTACAGAGCTAACAAGATGATGAAGCAAGGAATGAAGTCTTTGAAGGAGAAAAAAATGGCTGCTGTTGTTCTGCAGGCTGCATTCCGAGGGATGAAGACCAGACAGACTGAAACAGAAGCACCAGGCTGCCAATGCGATACAATGTGCTTACCGGGCTCACTGTGCTTGGACACGATTTTTATGCATCAAACATACTGTCGTTACAATCCAGCAGAGGTATCGTTCCACACTTGAGGCCAGAAAACAGAGAGAGGCATTTTTGAAATTGCGCTCTGCTGCAATGTTCCTACAAGCCTGCTTCAGAGGTCAGAGGGTCAGAAAGGAGGTGATCCTGCACGATCAGGCAGCTTCCCTGATTCAGGCTGCGTTCAGAAGACACAGGGAGGTAGCAAAGTACCAGGCCATAAGGGTGTCAGCCATCTTCATTTAAAGATATTATAGGTCCTACATTAAGGGCAAAAGTGAACATGAAAGATTCCAGGTGTTGAGAAGGTCTGTGATACGCATCCAGGCAGCTTTTAGAGGTTATTTGGTTCGAAAAAATGTTGATGCTATGCACAAAGCTGCTGTCTTTACTCAGGCTGCAGTGAGAATGCACCAGCAGGGATCTGTCGTCAAGAGACCGCGCTGGGCAACAGGCGGTCATCAGAGGAGGTTTGGAAGGTGGAAACCTGGACTTCAACAAGGACAGAGGTATCAGATGTTTGAACATGCTGCAATTTGCTTGCCAAAGTCATTCAGAGGAAAGCAGGTGAGGGATCTGGCCGTGCGGCGCAGAGCGGCGAGGACAATCCAGTCCCACCTCAGAGGTGAGCAGATCAGTTGCGGAAATGTTCGGATCGCAGAACAGGGGGAGTTGCTGACAGGACTCTACCAGCAGCTGACCAAAAGAGCCTCCATGCCACAGGTGAATGCCTCGGTCTCGAACGAAGGGGAAACAGAAAGAGAAGAGGCTTTAGCTCAAGACAAAGGTGAGCGTCATGGAAGGAGCAGCAAATTCAGAGAAGCCAGAGAGGTCTCCAGATTAGAGGTACGAGCTATGATGGTTTTCCAAAGAGAGGGGCTGGGGAAAACATATGAACAGAGAAACCAGACTGTATGCCAGACAACGAGGAGAGTTGAGACTCCTACCATTGAGGAGAAACTGGAAGCTAAAGTAGCCACTATGGAAGAGCAGTTGAATCAGACCAGGGCAGAGCTGAGACAGGTGCAGGACCACAACATCGCTCTGCAGGCTGCACTGAGAGAGGTCCGTTGTGAGGCCAGCAAGCTCACCGAGCTAGAGAAGCAGGTCAGAGGTATGGAAGTAAAATTGGCAATCATCGAATCTCAACTCACTTCGCCGACACCAGTGCATGCTGGAACCCAGAGGGTGAATGCCAAAACGGAGCAGCTGAAGAACAGTCCAATGGAGAAACAGGTAAAGATTCCAGAGATGGAGCAGCTGCATTCGGACCCCCTACCATCAGCTCACCCTCACAATTCAGCAGACCCAGAACAGGGTGGCTCGTGGAGGAATCCATGTGGAACTTTGCGTAGGAGAACTAGGAGCTGGGAAACTGCATCACTGGGCCACAAGTGGCCGAGAAACAGGACCAAGAAAAAGAAAAGGGCACAAGACATCAGTTATCATCAGTTCAAGAAAGTGAACAAGGACTTCAGCACCATAGATTCAGGGAGGAAAGACGTGAGGAACAAGGTTGGAAGCAGAGTTTGGACTCTTTGAAAAGGACTTCCTCTTTGAACCCCGTAACATCTATGTTTAGCTCTCTTTCAGGTTCAGTCAAGTCCAGGCGTTACCCAAAATCGGGCGAGGCCTCCAGGGACTGCAGGGCCGAGTTCAGGCACCAGTCGAAATGGTGGACTGAACTGCTGGGATTCCCCTCACCACCACCAGTTGCCTGACATGACTGGTCGGAGGCCTTTTTGTGTTTTTTGTGGACCTGACCATGTGTCCCCACAAGGCACTTTTGTTTTTGTCAAGTTTTGTTGTTCTTGGAATCCCCCCAGAGGTTCGGCTATGTTTTGGCGCTTCGGGAGCCGCGCCTTTTGGGGGGGGGTTCTGTCACATATGAGGTGTTTTGGGTACGCTAGAGGGCGCTCTGTTCTGACTGAGCACACCTGAGCCCATGCAGGCACAGGTGTGCATCATTGGGGCTGACTATTTAAGCCCCGATGAGTCAGAACGGAGCGTGGCTCATTAGGTAGGCTACGCCTACGTGTAAGGGTGGTTTTGGATCACTTGGATAACTTGGTTTAGGCTGCAGTTCCTCTGTTCTTGTTTTGATTCGAACTGCAGTCCTTGCTTCTTGTATTTGTAAACTGTGGATAATAAAACAGTGTTACGAACTCCTGGCTCCGCACTGGAGTCCTTCCGGCACCCCGCCACCGTCACAAGAAGGGACTTAGACAAAGCAACTTTAAGGCTTACTGGGACTTGAAGGTCGAGGGGAGGTGGGCCTGCGGCCCAAAATGTGTATAAGAACCTCTGTTTTTCTGTATTCGGGGCTTCCTCTTGTACTCTCAGTAGAGTGTGAGGGGAATCCTCACTGCAGTAATTATTAAACTCTTTATTAGACTAAAAGTGCCTCTGACTTGTTCCTTGGGTAAATTTTTCCACAACAGTTGGCGAGCCAGCCAGGAGTCTGCGAGCGGTCGGCCCAGGACAGGCATCCATGGCCAAGGAGTGATCATCTCGGGATTTAAATTTTACCCGACTACCCTTAACCTCCAATTGCAGAGAAGAGGGGCTTGGCATGGAGTCACTGGGTCCTCCGCCGATGGACTCCACGAAATAGAATAGTGGAACGGTCAGTGAGCACCTTCTCTTTTCCCCCTGATTTTTCTGTTGTTGCTTTCTACCCTTATCTCATGGTTGATTTAACAAGTATCCTAATTTAAATATTTGGAGTTTTAAGATTTAGAACCCTCTAGCTGTGGGGTACCATAGGGGTGGTACGCAATGGATCTAAGGAGGAACCTTAGGTGACCTAAGGAGGAACCTTAGGTGGGGACCTAGACCTAAAACGATGGAGTGAAGTAAGTTTGGGGATCGGTCCAACTCTTTCAAGGTAAGGTTGAGAGTGATAAAAGTTTACCTTCCCTGTCAGTGAAGATTGACAGTAGACGTTGTAGCGCTACACCTGTCTGGTGTAACGGTCCTGTGCCAGTAGAGGGCGCCCTTGACTGATTGTGCGCACCTGGGCTTGGGTGCCAGGTGTGTCTCATTGGGGCTGGGGTTATAAGCCCCAGTGAAACAGAGCAGGGCGCTGGTCATCCTGTGTGCGCACTATGAATTTACTTGGGTTTTGTTTTACATTTGTTATGTTTGTTACGTTTAGTTTGAGTTCTGTGCACTTTATCAGTCATTAAAGTCCAGTACGAAGCTCTCGGCTCTGCGTTGGCGTCCAGTCCTCAACACCGCCCCGTGACAGAATGACCAGCCGCCGCAAATGGACGTCGCGAGCCGAGCGCTCCGTGGGGATGTCCGTGAAGGACCACCGGACCCTCCAGGTGCTGGAGGCTGGGGGGATAGGGGGATAGGGGTTGCGCGGTCTGCTCCCCTCCCAGGATTGGCCGATGTCGTGCCTGTTCCAGCTCCAGCAACCAGGAGGGCGTGGCTGTCACCTGTCAGCACAAGGTGGGACTGAAGGGACATCCGCCCTTCGAGGCGGGGCTTCGAGGGACGAGGTCCATGTCTGCCGGAGGAGGCCGGGGTTTCAAGGGGCTGCGTCCAATCCAGACTGCTAGAGAGAGAGTGGGGTTTCGAGGGCCGCAACCAAACCCACCTGAGGGCCGCGGTGAGAGCAGAGCGTTCGACTGGACTTTATTTGGACTTTTTTGTTGGACGTTTGCGCTGCCCCTCTCCTTTCGGGGGATCCTGCTTTGGATGAAGCCACCATTATCAAACACACGGAGCATGCTGAGGAACTGCTGAGCAAGAAACTCAAGGACAGAACCAAAAAGCAACAGCAGCAGCTGCATGATGACTTTCTGACCAGGCTGAACCTGAGAGCTGAGAGGGGAGGTGGTGGCAGAAACAGTCTGGTGTGGATCAGACGGAGGACATGGCAGAGGTGGACAGAGGTGATTACAGTGGATGTTTCATCTGTGGTGGAACACTGGGCAAAAGAATGTTTGAACAGTTCGATCCGAGTACATGATCAAGTTCATCGTGGACCAGGAAACTGGCACCAGACACGAAGTGATTGACAGGAGGAGGTGGGGGAAGGGGATGTCTCAGAGGGAGTGGCGATCAGGTCGTATGATTATAATTCACATTTACATACACCTGTACACACACTGACACCCAAAAATACAAAGTGTACACACACAACAGCTTACACACTGTATCAAGTTGAAGGTTTAAGAAAATGCCAAAGTTAACACTGACAATTGAGGGGCAAAAATGTACATTTTTATTTGATTGTGACATATATTCTGTAAGAAAGAAAAAAGAGAGATAATCTCTCCTATCTCCTTCTCTTGCCTTTTGTGGGCGTACCGTTACATCCACAGGAACGGGGGGAATGTCTGTGTTTGAGCCGTTCTCTGTACCTTTCACATGTGAGCTAGGCCAGCATGCTTTTGAACATCAATTGATCAGCACTTCTACTTTCATCATTTTCAGTATCCTAAATTTATTAGGCCATTTATGTGTATATTAGGCCATTTATGTGTATATTTGATTTATGTGTATTTTGGGTTTATAGCTGAATTGCTTTGAAAATGGGACATTATTGATACTTAAGAGGGGAGTTGTTTCCAATTGTTTATGAGCAACTCCTTGTTTTATCATGAGTGGCGGCTCACAGATACAGACATTGCCTGCGCTCTTATCTCTGCTGCTGGGACAGGCTGAGACCAGGGGGCAGGGATTTTATGTCTTCAGATCATTTGCCTTGTTTGTGTTGCTGCTGATTCTGATGGGGTTTTAATGGACAGTGGGGGAGTGAGTGCACCCACAACAGCATTCAATTAGATAAACTCTTTTGGATTGGACACGCTGTTGGTGTTTCAGTGCTGTTTACAGAACAGTAAATACAATTTTTTTCTGTTGTTGGCAGGACATGGGTTCATTCATTCTGGTTTGCACACAGGCAGAAGATCGGGTTCCTGTCTGTGGCCGTGCTGTTTTATACAGCGACAATGTTCAGGCTTTTGCCAGCCCTTGTGAGAGCACAGTCTCTTGTGAGCGCATTACCCAATTTTTTTGAGCCACCATACAAAAAAATCAGTTTGGATGAAGACCCAGCTCTGTCAAAACTTCCAGATCACTTGTGGTTGAAAGATAAAAATGATTTTGGGTTGATAAAGAATAGTCCTCCGGTTGTTAATGATAATAATGATAACTATTAAAAATCCGCATACAGGCCTTGTCAATCATAATACCCACTTAAACAGGAAGTGATGGTATTAGACCAGTATTTGAAGCCTTGAGGAAGGCAGGTATGATTGTTCTGTGTCCAAATTCTCCAGTCCGTACGCTATTTCCTGTCCAAAATCAGGAATAGGGGTCAAACCACCAAATGTGTATGTATGTGTGTATGTATGTATGTGTATGTGTTTATTTATTTGCAAGCAGTCAGTGCTGCGGTACAGGCCTGTGCACCCATAGTTCCAAATCCATACACTAACCTAGCGCAAATTCCGCCCGATGCCACGTGGTTTTCTGTGATTGAATTGGCCAAAGTATTTTTCAGTGTGCATGTACACCCTGACTGTCAATTTTGGGTTGATTTTAATTTCACAAAGGTGCACTACGCGATTCATTAGCTTCCTTAGCTTTGTTCCCGGGGACCGCAATACTGCAGTATGTTGATGATTTTCTGATTGCAGCACCCAGCCAAGCACAGTGCAGAAAAGACACGCTGTCTCAACAAACCATTTGGCTGAAAATGGCCACAAGGTCAGTCTGTCTAAGGTTCAATTTGTTAAACAGCAAGTGACATTTTTGGGCCATATTATCACCACAAAGTAAATCACTCTCAAATAAGTGCGCCAAGGCCATTCGTGATATAATCGGACATGTGACTAAGAAGCAGTTAGCATCTTTTCTGGGAATGTGTTACTATTGCAGAGGTTTCATTACTAACTATTCAGAGATTGAGGCACCGCTGCGGGCGATGACCTCTCAGAAATTGTCTAATAACTGTCAACTCACGTGAAATGACACAACTTGAGGCCTTTAACAATTTGAAACAAGCCCTCTTGTCTCCTCCAACACTGGGCATCCCAGATCCACCAAATCATTTGTGCAAACAGTCTCTGAGAAGGAGGGACACGTGACTTCAGATTTGTTACAAAAACATGGAGATAAGCTTAGGCCGGTGGCCTATTTCTCTTTAGAGCTGGATCCAGTGGCAGTATAGTAAAAATCCCTTTACTTTTGACCCTTTGCTTTTGCCCCTGTCTTACAGTGTTCCACACCATCGAATTCCAATGAGCAAGTAGTAAAAGAGCTTCATTTATAATTGATCAGTAGTGGCTCCTGAAAAGGGTTACACGTTGTCTGGTGTCTTATGCAGTCTCATGAGTTCCCAGAAATCATCCAGCAGCAAACAGATATGTTTCTAAACTGAACAATAGTGCTCATAGACGGCCAGGAGCGAACAGTTACATTTCTAATCGAGCTGCTGCACTCACAATTGGGAACCTGGATGGGAAGAAACCTTGAATTGTTGGTGGTGGATAAGACAGGGAGCCATCAGTAAAAGGACCTTTGTCTATTGTTGGTGAGGTGGCAAAGGTGGGGGGAACTGAGGTTTTAATCATGACAGCATTGAATATTATTGGTGGAAAACTATTAATGGGATGGATTTATGTAAATTTGTACGTGATTGAAATGTATTTAAAGTCCGAAGTTGGGATGAG
The DNA here is from genome assembly GCA_017165825.1 of Hepsetus odoe. NCBI lineage: Eukaryota > Metazoa > Chordata > Actinopteri > Characiformes > Hepsetidae > Hepsetus > Hepsetus odoe. The sequence continues at coordinate 17,139 of JABMDN010000883.1, read as the reverse complement.
CTTTTTTGGAGCTGCTCCCATTGGACCACGCCTGCTGATACGCTTCAGTAAATTGGTTGTGCTGCATCTCTCTGACTTCGCTTGATTTTTTTTACCTAATTTGATTTCTGACTTGGAAAAAGTTTCGGACTTGGGATTACACTTCAATTTTCCACGACAGCAGCAAGTCTGCCTGTTTGTTTGTAAACGTAGCTGCAGCAGAGAAGACCATAGAGACCTCCAGAGAGAGCAGCAGTGGAGCAGATTTACAGGAAGTTCCCATCTCTAACTCTAATCTTGTGTGGCTCCGCCTCGAGAGACAACAAAGGATAAAACCGTGTGGGCTTTGCAGTTTGCTCCGAAAGCGGCACTCTCCACAGCGGCGCCCTTCCTCATTCTGTCTGCTCAAGCAGCAGAATTTGTAGCTTTGACTGAAGCATGTACATTGGCTAAAGTTACTGTTAATCTAAACTGATTGCAGATCTGCATTTGGAGTGGTACATGATTTTGGTGCTATGTGGAGACACAGGAAATATCTGAAATCTGACAGTTCCCCAATTCTCAATTCCAGTTTGATCTCAGCATTCTTGGATGCCAGAACAGAATGGATGGCATAAACAGATTACTGTCTGCACATGCAGCAGCTATGGCGAAGGGACCTGGTGAGGGCCTAATGGCCTCCTGTGTCTGCCGAGTCATTTCTTTCCTTGTTTTGGTAAATTGACGCACAGTAAAGACTATGCGTCAAAGGGGGGATGATGGATATGAAATTTAGTGGTTTACTAAAGGATTCTCAGCTGTGGGAAGGAAAAAATAATAATAATATTGCCAGTCATGCTCAATTTGCCTAGAGAGTAACTCAGGCGAGCCAGAATGAATTTGAGCCTATTCGAAATTTTGTTTGGTAAACCTATGAACCTTGGCATGGAACCGCCCGGAGGTAAAGCAGCAGGAGCAAGTTTAACAACACTGTAATGATGAAATGGTGTAATATTTTTGTTCTTTGTTTGCTATTCTCCACTCTGTCCACTAGCAGGTTAAAGAATTGTTGACAAGGAGAGCAGAGGGTCCTCTACATGACCTGAGACCTGGTGACCCGATCCTGGTAAAGGGGTTCAGATGGAAGCACTGGCGTTGGACGGGAACGTTTCAATTGTTGCTGACAACACCTACTGCCGTGAAGCAGAGAGAGCTACGTTGATCTACGTATTACAATGTAAGCGCGTGAGGGTGGAAACAGGTGACAGGGTGAGGGTAAAGGGTGTGACAGAGTCTCGGTGAAGTGGGACAAGGGCGTAACGGGTATATCCTGCTCTCCGAGCACAGACCCGTGAAGAAAGACAAAGGCTCACCCAAACACTCACCAGAATCCTGACCTGTTTGAAATATTTTGATGGTAACTGTTATCATCTTACTAAAGATGGTGGCAGGAAGTGCACCAGTGGGAAACAAGGGAAGGACCAAATCACTGCGATAATGCAAAGGTAAAATGGAATGATACTGTAAATGATACTGGTCCCAGTGCAGAGTGCAGCACTTGTATGGTACACTGGACAACTTTGAGTATGATTACTGTGTTAGAGATAGTCAGGAACACAGATCAGCTTCCACCTGCTGTTAATCTGACTCGTGTGTGCTCTTTGGAAAAATAATGTTGTTGGGTTTAACTGTAGCCCTCTACCGTGGAGGGCCTGGCTGAAACGTGACTTTTATCTGCCTGAGCGAATGGGGGAACAGAATTAGGTTGGTCAGACTGTAAAAGTGTAATGCCAATTGGTTTAAAGACAATACGGGGGCAGATGATCTAACCCAGTCCAGCTGTTCGGTTTATGATAGTTCGAGACTGTAAGAGCCCTACCCCGACGGGGCGCTAGGGGGAGCCAAACCGCTGTGGGAGACCTGCCAATCAGGCACGTGATCAACGGTGATTCGGTTCACCTGTTCTTGGGCTTATTTAAAGGGAGAGAAAACGATTCAAAGTTGCTGGGTCGTTGTTTGACTCAGATGGTAATTTGGTAAAGATCCTTGGGTTTTCTCTTGGGTCTCCCTGTCTCTCTCGCTTTGTGTTTGCGTCAGTTCAGCACCCTCAAGCTTCGGCTTGTTGTGCTGACTGACGCTGCACCCTCCCTTCCGAGTTTCTCATTTTTTCCTTTTTGCTACAATGTTCAAGCTCAAATGCTCACCCGTTTTGAGCATTTTGTTTTCTACCCATTTTGAGCATTTTGTTTTCTACCCGTTTTGGGCTTTTTGTTTTCTACCCGTTTTGGGCTTTTTGTTTTCTACCCGTTTTTGGGTACTGGCAGCTTCAGGCACTGCATTTGGGTCCAAACCCTGTGTGGCTCCCTGTGTTCAGAGTAGGCCACACCGTTACAGAACGACCCAGCCAGTATGGACCCAGCATCACCGCAGATGCCTTTCAGACGGCTCTAGCTGCTCAGGGCGCTACCATAGGCAGGCACGAACAAATCCTGGAGCAGATAATGTCACAGTTGCAGGCAATCAATACTGCCCTGCAAAATAGACCTGAACCTCCTGCAGCCGCATCTATAGCCCCTTCTTCCATTACAGTGACACCGCCTATGCCCTTTTTACCGCCTCCCGAGCACTTTGATGGTGCCCAGGGACGATTGGGTGGTTTCCTCCTCCAATGCTCTTTGGCATTTGAGCAGCAACCTGCTCGGTTTCCAACTGAAAGAGCTAAGGTGGCCTATGTTGTCTCATTGCTCACAGGAAGAGCCCTATCATGGGCCAACCCAGTGTGGGAACACCAGCCAGAGGTATGCTCCTCCCTCAATCAGTTTACCTCAGCACTCAGGGACACTTTCGACCAGCCCAGCAGTAGAAGGGAGGCCAGTTTCGCCCTACTCCGACTACGACAGGGAGGGAGGTCGGTTGCGGACTACGCCATTGAGTTCCGTACCTTAGCCGCAGGAAGCGGTTGGAACGCAACAGCACTAATGGCAGCCTATTCTCAGGGTCTCAATAGTGACCTCAGAGACGAAATGGCTCCACGGGACCCCCCTGACTCTTTTGAGGGCTTAGTTGATCTCTCCCTGAGGATTGATAACCGCCTTAGGGAGCGCAGACAGGCTCCGGAGACCGAAAGGTCTCAACGACCATGAGCCAACCCACAACACGTGGTTCCCATTCTTCCACAGGCTGAGGACACTTCACAAGAACCTCAGCCCATGCAGCTCAGTCATGCTCGTCTCTCCCGTCAAGAAAGGGAGGACCGGATGCGGCAAGGCAGATGCCTTTATTGCGGTTGCTCCGGTCACCTTCAAGCATCCTGCCCTGAGCTCAAATTAAACTAGGAGGAACAACCCTCCAGTGTTCCCACAGCCCTCAGGGGTATTTCTCAGCTCCTCCTTACGTTGGGGTTCAGGTAGAGAAGAACGGCTTCGGGCTTTCAGACTCAGGGGCTGCCGGAAACTTTATAGACGCAGAGCTAGCCAGGAAATGGGGTTTACCCATAGAGACCCTGGATCGCCCACTCCCCGTGGCAGCTATTGATGGGCGGGCCTTAGCTTCAGGGGTTATTACTCATCAAACCCTCCCCATAACTCCGTGTATTAGTCTCCTGATCTACCCCTTATTCTGGGATTTCCCTGGCTACAGTGACATAATCCTCATTTGGACTGGTTAACCCGATCAGTAGTGGCCTGGGGACCTCATTGTACGCGTTCTTGTTTTATCACTGGTCAGGCCCCTAAAACTCCACTCGCTTCTGAGGTGATTCCGGGTCTGAACACAGTTCCCTCAGAATACTGGGACCTCCAAGAGGTCTTTTGTAAACAGAAATCCCAACTCCTTCCTTCTCACAGGCCCTATGATTGTGCTATAGACTTGCTTCCGGGCATGACTCCTCCTAGGGGCCGCCTGTTTTCCCTCTCGGGTCCCGAGAAGGCGGCCATGGAGGATTACATCCAAGAGACCCTGGCTCTGGGTTTTATTAGGCCTTCTACATCCCCCGCAGGGGCGGGGTTCTTTTTTGTGGGTAAGAAGGACGGTGGTCTCCGTCCATGTATTGATTATAGGGGCCTCAATAAGATAACTATCAAGGACAGGTACCCCTTGCCTCTCATGTCAACAGCCTTTGAGGCGCTGCAACAGGCATCCATTTTTACCAAACTGGACCTGCGCAGCGCCTGCAACCTCATCCGGATCAGGGAGGGACATGAGTGGAAGACTGCCTTCATCACACCATCAGGGCATTATGAGTAACTTGTTATGCCTTTTGGGCTTATGAATGCTCCAGCAGTTTTCCAGCGTTTCATTAATGAGGTCTTAAGAGAGGCCCTGAATCATTACACGTTCGTCTATCTGGACGACATCCTCATTTTTAGTCGAACGGAGGCCGAACATAAGGTCCATGTGCGAAGGATCCTCCAACTGCTCTTAGAGCATCATTTATTTGTAAAACTTGAAAAGTCCCTATTCCATGCTCGCTCTGTCACCTTCCTGGGCTTTGTAGTCTCCCAGGGGCAGCTGAGCATGGACCCAAATAAAATAAAAGCAGTGGCCGAGTGGCCACGCCCCACCTCGGTCCACCTAGTGCAACGGTTTCTGGGCTTTGCAAACTTTTTCCGTCCTTTTGTGCATGACTTTAGCACGATAGCAGCCCCCTTGACTGCCCTTACCCGCAAGACAGTGGCGCGTTTTCATTGGACCCCTGAGGCCCAGGAGGCTTTCAGTGAACTCAAAAATAGGCTGTCCGCGGCCCCTGTCTTGCAGCATCCTGATCCCGAGCTCCCTTTTATTGTTGAGGTGGATGCGTCAGAGGTGGGAGTTGGGGCGGTTCTGTCCCAGCGTTCGGCTCCCGATAATAAACTGCACCCGTGTGCTTACTTTTCCCACCGCCTTTCTCCCGCTGAACGTAATTATGACGTAGGAGATCGTGAGCTGCTGGCGGTTAAGCTTGCCTTTGAGGAATGGAGGCATTGGCTTGAAGGGGCTCGACATCAGGTACTGGTCTGAACCGACCATAAGAATCTGGCCTATATCGAGCAAGCCAAATGCCTCAAACCCCGTCAGGCTAGGTGGGCTCTGTTCTTTGCCCAATTTGACTTCCTGCTGTCGTATCGCCCTGGGTCTAAGAACCTCAAGCCTGATGCTCTCTCTCGCCAATGGGACTCTCCTATCTCCGAGGGTCCCCCTGAACCCATTGTTCCCCGGCAAAGAATTGTGGCTCCTATACGCTGGGGGATTGAAACAGAAGTGAGTAATGCCCTGGCCTCAGAGCCTGATCCTGGGGGTAGACCTCCTAGTGGTTGTGGATAGGTTCTCAAAAGCAGGCAGGTTCATAGCGCTGCGCAAACTCCCTTCTGCCAAAGAAATGGCAGAGTTGCTACTCCACCATATAGTCCGCATCCATGGCTTACCTGTGGACATTGTTTCGGACCGGGGTCCTCAGTTCAGTAGCCTGTTTTGGAAGGCCTTTTGTAACGCCTTAGGGGCCACCACTAGTCTCTCGTCTGGCTACCATCCCCAGTCTAATGGCCAGACCGAGAGGGTTAACCAGGACTTGGAGCAAACCCTCTGTTGCCTAGCTTCCGAACATCCCTCCTCTTGGGCTGACCAGCTCATATGGGCTGAATACACACATAACATCCTCTGGCACTCGTCTTTGGGTATGTCCCCCTTCGAGTGTCAATTCGGTTTTGCCCCACCTGTGTTCCTGCAACAGGAAGAGGAAGGGGTGGTTCCCTCTGCAGCTCTTTTGGTGCGACTCTGGTAATGATGGGAGAAGTCTGGTTCTAAGTTAATGTGTGACATAGGGGATGTCGTGTTACAAGGAACCTGGGCTGCTGCCAAGAGTGTACTGGTAGTGGGATAATAGCCAGCGTGTGATTTAAGATCACAGGACTGCGACCTGGGTGGTGCTCTAAAGAGTCACAGTGGCAATTTTGCTGCCATGTTTTGGGAAAGCATGTATGATCCTCTCCAGTTAGGATGAAGACCGTCCATTTTATAAAGGCCAGGCCATTCCCAAAAGAGGTCCCAATTATTTATGAAGGCTATGCTTTTAGATGCACACCAAGTCTCTAGCCAGCGGTTGAAAGAGAGCAGCCTACTGTAGGTTACATCTCCTCTAAAGAGAATTGGCAAGGGACAAGACACAATTAAGTTCAATTCAATTCAATTTATTCTTATATAGCGCATTTTACAACACAGTTGCCCCAAGTCACTTTACAATGGTGGTGGATGGTGGAACAGGTTACAGTGATAGATGTTAAAGTCGGACAACTACGAAGGAGAGGAACCAAAAACTCCTCTATGTGGAGAAAAAAAAACCTCTGAGGGTCCAAGGTCAACCGGTTACCCAACCCCCTTGGGTATACTAACAGTACAAAGTTAGTTTGGTTTTAAACTCCAGGATCAGTGAGGAGTCCCAAGTTGCTTCCAGGTACCGATGAGCTGCCAGGGTCCCTTGGCGCATCGGATGCACCGCACAGACCAGATGGTAGCTCGGCATTGGACTCAGGTGATGACCACAGCGGGCCCCCCCGAACATGTGGGGAGAGAAATGGAATGGAGATGGTCAGTAATGAGCAGGATCCAGTAGTGACAGACACAGAAATGAAACAATACGGTGCGATGGCATGTACAGCAGCACCAGCGACATTAGTAATGGTGCACTATGGTGATTGGTGCGGGTAAACTAAACTAAAAAAGTAAGTCTTCAGCCGTGATTTAAAGACTGAGACTGAATCGGCATCCTGCACAGAAGCAGGCACGCTGTTCCACAATCTAGGGGCCCTGTAACTGAAAGCTCGTGCTCCAATACATTTATTTATGCGAGGGACAATTAGGAGATCTTTATTCTGGGATCTAAGTGGGCAATTAGGTGTATAGGTATTAAGCAGTTCGGTTAGGTATATTGGGGCAAGACCTTTAAGTGCCTTGTAGGTTAAGAGGAGGACCTTGAAGTCAGTCCTGTACCTAACAGGAAGCCAGTGAAGCGAGGAGAGTATGGGAGTAATGTGGTCGTACTTCCTGCTCCTGCTAACAATCCTAGCGGATGTGTTCTGAATGCGCTGTAGGGTGCTTAATGTGCCCTGAGAGCTTCCAGAAAGTAGGGCGTTACAGTAATCTAATCTACTGTATACAAATGCATGTACTACTTTCGTCGTGTCTTCCATTGACAGAAAACGCCGTAGTTTAGCAATGTTCCGAAGGTGCAGGAAGCATGTCTTCACTACTGCATTAACACGGGGATTAAATGAAAGATCTGAATCAAAAATAACACCAAGGTTACGTGCCAGAGTACTAACTGAACACTTCAACCCTGCATCCCGGATATGCGAAATGAAGTTGTCCCTGTCTACATCACTACTACAAAACAAGAGCTGCTCAGTTTTTTCAGGGTTTAGTGAGAGGAAGTTGTTATTCATCCAATCCCTAATGTCACTGAGGCAGCTAATTAAAGTGCCGGTAGATGCTTTATCACATGATTTAAAAGATAGGTATAGCTGAGTGTCATCAGTGTAGGAGTGGTAACTAACATTATGCTTCCATATAATAGTGCTTAGTGGGAGCATGTAGAGGGAGAAGAGCACTGGGCCCAACACCGACCCTTGTGGGACTCCATAGTTAACTAGTGACATAGGTGAGGGGGTGCCATAATCATCCATTTGGATGAAGTAATAACGGTTTGTGAGATAGGAGTTGAACCATTTAAGGGCTGTTCCGCTAATGCCGACAGTGGAGTGAAGCCTATTTACTAAAATGGAGTGATCCACCGTGTCGAACGCAGCACTAAGATCTAATAGAACAAGAACAGTAATGTTTCCTGCATCACTTGAAACCAATATATCATTCACCACTCTAGTTAGAGCAGTTTCTGTGCTATGGCCATGCCGGAAGCCTGATTGGAGTTTATCTAAGAGGTTATGTGTGTCTAGATATGACTGCAGTTGTCTCGCAACTAATTTTTCTAGAATCTTAGAGAGAAACGGGACATTAGAGATAGGTTTATAATTACTTGGTGAGTGAGGGTCCAAGTTAGATTTTTTAAGCTGTGGTCTAACCACTGCTGTTTTAAACTGATTGGGGATTACACCTGAGGTCAACGATGCATTCATGATATCAAGTATAGGTGTTGATAGTAAGGATTCCTTCAGGAGCTTGGTTGGAATGGGATCTAACCGACAGGTTGTGGACTTTACGTTGGTTATAACAGAAATTAGCTCGGCATCAATGAGATTAAATTCACTAAAATATTGTGAGCACTGCTCTGGTAATGGATTAATTTGAGGGCTAATAGGGCACATTTGGAGCCTAATGTTGTTAATTTTATCATTAAACAACTTAAGAAACCTAACATTAGTAATACTACACGCTGGCCTTCTATCAGTTTTGTCTGTTAGTTGAGCTCATGTCTGAAATAAATATGCATGTTGTTTTCAATACGTTTTGAATAGTACTCAGTGTATATAACTATATTGAGCTCTCTTATATTGTTTTAATTTAGCGAGCCATAGAGCCTGAGAGGCTTGGAGACCTGTTGTCTTCCATCTGCGTTCTAGCTTATGGCACTCCCGCTTAGCAGCCTGTGTGTGATCATTGAACCAGGGAGAGTACCTAATAGTTCTAACCTTCTTTGTCTTAATTGGGGCTACCTGATCAAGGATCTGCCCATCTACTGTATTGTACATGTCGGTGATGTCATTAACAGTTTTGTTGCAGGTGAAATCTATCTCTGTTACGGCCTCCATAAACTGGATACATTTAGCCCTATTTAAGTGTCGTGTTGTACTAGTCCTTTCACTGAGGTACGGTGGAGACATAGTAATCTCAAACATGATTAAAGAATGGTCAGAACAAGGTTTATTTAAGGAATGGACCAGTACAGTATCAATGTCAAGTCCATATGAGATAATTAGATCTAGCGTGTGTCCTTGTACATGGGTAGGTCCTGATACATGCTGGGTGCAACCGACAGAATCGAGGAGCGATAGGAAGCTTTTGGCACCTGCATCTGTCTCTGTATCAACATGTATGTTAAAGTCACCTAACATCACGAATCTAGTAAACCTAACAACCAAGTCAGAGAGCAGATTGCCAAATTCAGTAATAAAGGCAGCATATGGTCCTGGAGGTCTATAAATTAATAGGATATGGAGCGCTAAATCAGACCTAATGCTTAGCAGCATCACTTCAAATGTATGGAAGTTCTCAGTGGTTTTTGAATCAACCTTAAATGATTCATCAAAAATTGCAGCCAGGCCACCACCACGTCCTACTGAGCGTGATTTATGCAGGTAAGAGAACCCATCAGGGGAGGCTTCCACTAAGGGGATGGTGTCAGTGGGTCTAAGCCAAGTTTCAGTCAGTAGACAGATATCTGACTTTGTGTCGAGTACCATTTCATTAATAAGCACTGCCTTGTTTCCTAAGGAGCGAACATTTAGCAGTGAACATTTGATTTTAGTCGGACGCTGTGGTGTGTTTAGGATATCTTTATTCTGGGATCTAAGTTCGCGATTAGGTGTATAGGTAATAAGCAGTTCGGTTAGGTATATTGGAGCAAGACCTTTAAGTGCCTTGTAGGTTAAGAGGAGGACCTTGAAGTCAGCCCTATACCTAACAGGAAGCCAGTGAAGTGAGGAGAGTATGGGAGTTATGTGGTCGTACTTCCTGCTCCTGCTAACAATCCTAGCGGCATCTAATTGCCCACTTAGATCCCAGAATAAAGATCTCCTAATTGTCCCTCGCATAAATAAATGTATAGGAGCACGAGCTTTCAGTTACAGGGCCCCTAGATTGTGGAACAGCTTGCCTGCTTCTGTATGGGATGCCGATTCAGTCTCAGTCTTTAAATCACAGCTGAAGACTTCTGAAGAAGTTCTGACATTTAGTTTCAGCTTTTGAACACATAGAGATTGTAACGCGCCGGTGCCAGCGAGGCCGCTGGGCACCTGTGTGCGAGCCCCGCCCCCCGCCACGTGACTATTCGCCACGCGATCATTCTAGTTCATTACAATCCCCCTCTCTCCCCCGGAAGGGGACTTCGCGGACCGTGAGTTCCTTCGGTGCGGAGGGGCACGGGAGCTGGCTCCTACGTGAGGCGCTGCGGATGCGGGCTCATGACCCGGCTCACGTGTCTTCTCCAGAGGAGCCACGGTTCTCGCCCACCTGAGGCGAAGTGGAGTTTCAGCTTTAGTTCCTGGTTTTTTGCTATGTTTTTTCTCCCAGCCCTGGTTCTTTGGGGTTTTTGCTTTGTGTTTGCGCGGGGGACTTGCCTGATGAGGCAGGACCTGGCGCCCGGAGTAGGCGCGCCTTTTTGGGGAGGGGTATCTGTAACGCGCCGGGTGCCAGCGAGGTCGCTACACTCAGGCGAGCCCCAAGACAAGTGACAGAATGACTCGTGGTTCGAGCAGGATATGTCCTTGCGTGGTTTGTTCAATGGAGTCATTCTAGTTCATTACAACCCCTCTCTCCCCCGGAAGGGGACTTCGCGGACCGTGAGTTCCTTCGGTGCGGAGGGGCACGGGAGCTGGCTCTCAACGAGGGCGCTGCGGGATGCGGGCCTGCGACTGCTCAGGTGTCTTCTCTCCAGAGGAGCTCACGGGGTTCTCGCTCACCAGCGGAGGCTATGGAGTTTCTCGAGTTTTTAGTTCTCCTGGGTTTTTTGGGTTTTGTTTGTTCTCTCTCGGAGTCCCTTGCCTTTTGGGTTTTTTGGGGTTTTGTGTTTTGGTGCTGGGGATCTCAGCTTTGGATGAGGCAGGATCTGCGCCCGGAGTAGGCGCCTTTGGGAGGGGCACTAGATCACACAGACAGCGTAGGTCGCTTGGCACTCAAAGGGCCACTCGTCACGTGGGACAGAATGACCTGATTCGGAGCAGGACGCGGTCCTGCGTGTTTGCTCACGCGAGTCATTCTAGTTCAATACAACCCCTGTTCTCCCCTGAAGGACTTCGGATCGGTGAGTTCCTTCGTGCGGAGGGGCACGGAGTCATTCTGTGTAGGCGCTGCGGGATGCGGGCCTGTGCGACCGGCTCACGTGTCTTCTCCGAGAGGAGCTCACGGGGTTCCGGCTTCACCGCGGAGGCGGCGGAGTTTCTCGAGTTTTTAGTTCTCCTGGGTTTTTTTGGGTTTTGTTTGTTCTCTCTCGAGTCCCTTGGGTTTCTTTGGGTTTTTTTGGGCTATTGTGTTTTTTTGGGTGCGGGGGGATCCTGCCTTGGATGAGGCAGGATCTGGCGCCCCGGAGTAGGCGCCTTTGGGAGGGGCATCTGTAACGCGCCGGTGCCAGCGAGGTCGCTGGGCACCTGTGTGCAGCCTCGCCCCGCTAATGCGGATGAGATGAAGTCTCTTTACTACCTTGGATTGTTGGGACTTTATATCGTTAGTTCCAGCGTGTGTAGTGCACTTGGGGAAGATCATCAAAATGAACATGAGTCTACAGACCTGGAGGCGACTTTTGATTAAACCTGGAAATATTACACCATTCAAACTTTACAGACTCACCAAATGTCGAAGAAACTGCCGTGTTGTGTGTCTTAATTAAGATGTCTGTGGTTAAGGGGATTATAACTCATTTATTTAACTTATTTATTGTAACTGATAATAACTGTAGGAGCATTAGTCAAGTCAAGTCAAGTAGGATTTTATTGTCATTTCAGCACGTTCCTCCAGGACTCTGGTGCTACACACAGGACAAGACACAAGACAACATAAGACAATACACAAATCAGGGCAACGAGTGCAGACAGGACAGACAACAACAGACGGCACGACAGACAGTACATTCATCCGTGGTGATCGGAATAAAGCAGCCCAGGTAGATTATAGTGTAGCAGTGTGGTGGAGCAGTGTTATTGGTAAAGTATTTTTGGTAAAGTGCAGAGTGCAATGAGATAAATAAATAAATACAAGATGAAAATGGAGGACTGGGTAGATATTGGGGGTTTAAGAGTTCAAGTTCAAGAGTCTGATGGCCAGGGGGAAAAAACTATTTCCCATCCTGGAGGTGGAGGCCCGGGAGGCCAAGTGAACCTTTTCCCGGGATGGTAGGAGGGAGAAGAGAGGTGATGGGTGAGGATCATCCACAATGCTGGTTGCTTTGCAGATGCAGCGAAAGGGTGAAAATGTCTCTGTACAGAGGGCAGAGATCCCGATGATCTTCTCATTGCTCCTTTACTACCTGTAGGACTTGCGATCTAAGACATTGCAATTCCCATACCAGGCAGTAATGCAGCCACTCAGGATGCTCTCAGTGCTGTAAAAGATGGTGAGGATGGAAGGTGGGAGATGGGCTTTCCTCAGTCTGCGAGAGGAAGTAGAGGCGCTGCTGGGCTTTCTTTGTGATGGAGTTGGTGTTGAGGGACCACGTGAGGTTGCCAGTGATGTGAACACCAAGAAACTTGATGATGAGTGGAGTGTGGTCCCAACGTGGTCTCCTGAAGTCAACAACCATCTCTTTAGTCTTGTCGACGTTCAGAGACAGGTTGTTGGTTCTGCACCAGTCCGTCAGCTCTTGTATCTCCTCTGTAAGCCGCTGCCTCCACCGCTGATCAGACCTGACTCACAGTTGTATCATCAGCAAATTTGATGATAAGTGGTTCGAGCTGTGCTTGGCTGCACAGTCGTGGTCATCAGTGTGAAGAAAGTAGTGGGGCTGGAGCTACCACACAGCCCAAAGGCTCCTGTTGCTGTGAAAATCCCTTACTTTGTCCCTGTCTCACAGTGTCTCACATTACCAGGCTGCAGCTTAGCAGCCTCAATCTGACCACAGGAGAGGTGGCTGGAACCTGCACTTAGTTACATTCTTACTTGCTTGTACTTCATCTCATGAGCCTCAGAAAACATACAGCAGGAAAGACACAGCTCTACTTGTGCGATGCACCTTAAGGAGGCCTGATGGGTGGGATGTCTTGAACATAGGTGGTAGACAAGGCAGAAATGTAACAGTGAGAAGGCCTGCTTCTAATGGTAGAAGGGGAAAGGTGGGGGAACTGAGGTTTCCAATCATGACAGCATTGAATATTATTGCTGGAAAACTAATAATGGGATGGAGTTATGCAAATTTTAAAGGGGTTTGAAAATTGAGTTGAGATGAGCATTTGAGCGTTCAGGGGCCACGCACTTTATTGAAACTCCCAGTAAATTGGTTGTGCTGCATCTCTCTGTGTAACGGTATGGGTACCGGAGGGACGCCAGCTCGGAGCCAGGAGAGTTAGAATATACTTATTGGCTTACACTTACAAAAACAAGGAACGGGGACTGCAGTTCTAAACCTGAACCCCTAGAACTGGGGAACTGCAGTCTAACCCTAGATACTAAGTGGCCTATACTAGGTTACATATACCAAGTCATAGACACCAAGTTACCTACACCAAAACCACCCGTTACGCATAGGCTTAACCTACCTAATGAGCCGCGATCTGTTCTGACTCCATCAGGCCATAGTCAGCCCCAATGATGCACACCTGCCTGCAGGGCTCAGGTGTGTCAGTCAGAACAGAGCACCTCCTCTAGCGCACTCAAACACCTCCTGTGACATACCTTATATCGTATAGAGAGCTCAGCGTGCCCAAAACACAAACACAGGTGACAGGAGGGCGCCCAGCGTGCCCAAAACACCCCACGTGGTGACAGAACCCCTGGGCGCGGCCCCAGCGCTAGAACACAACGAGACAAAGTCCCTGGTCGGGACATACGTCAGGTCCACAAAACATAAAAGGCCCCGACCAGCCTGCCAGGCAGCTGGCAGTGGTGAGGGGAATCCCAGCAGTTCAGTCCATCTTTTCGACTGGTGCCTGAACCCGACCCTAGAGTCACTGGAGGAATCTTGGTGGAACCCGAAAGAGAGCTAAACACAGACCTTGGAAGGGATCAAAGAGGAAGTCTCTTTCAAATAGTCCTAACCCTGTTTCCAATCCCTTGCCTTCTTGTTCTTCACGCTCTCTGGATCACAGAACTAATAGCAGAAGCTGTCGCTCACTTCCTTGAACTGAGACAGGTCACTGCTGTCTGTTGGCTCCTTCCTTCTTGTCCATACTTCCCTGCTGCTTGGAGCTCAGTGAGGCCACATCCCAGCTCCTGGTTCCACGACGAGGAGTTCCACTTGGACTCCTCCACGAACCACCTTGTTCCAAGTCTGCTGAACTCGGAGGGTGAACTAACGGTAGAGAGTCATCTTGCTGCTGTTCAATCTCTGGAATTTTTCCTGGCTTTATCAGACTGTTCTTCAGCTGTCTGGCGCTGGCGCAATCCAACTCACCAGGGTCCCATGCACTTGTGTCTGTGGAGGAAGTCGAGATTCAAGATCGCCAATCTTGCTTCATACCACTAACTCCGTTTCTCCAGCCGGGCTGAGCTTACTGGCCTTACTTTTGGACTTCTCTCAGTCCAGCCTGCAGGAGCAACGCCAGGTCCTGCACCCCTTCTCAGCTCTGCCGTGGTCTGATTCAGTTGTTCTTCCATAGTGGCTATTTTAGCTTCCAGCTTCTCCTGAGTGGTTGGAGTCTCACCTCTCCTTGTTGTCTGGCATACAGTTTGGTCCCTCTGTTCATCCGCTCTTCCAGCCCTCTCTTTGACAGCCGCCAAGGCTTGCAGCTGTATCCCAGAGACCTCTCTAACCTCTCTGAACTTCGCGCTCCTTCCTTGAAGCTCACCTTTGTCTTGAGCCAGGGCTTTTCTTTCTGTTTCCATGGCTTCGATCTCCCTTTGGCAACTGGACACGAGTCCTTTGGTCCTCTCCAGCTGAGGAAGCAGATAGGTGATCCTTTCCTTGCATTTCAACCTCATTTCCAGACCGAGCATTCACCTGTAGCATCGAGGCTTCTTCATCAGCTGCTGGTAGAGCTCTGTCACCAACCTCTCCTGTTCAGTGATCTGAACATTCATGTACCTGATTTGTTCATCTCGGAGGTGAGATTGGATTGTCCTTCCAGCTCTGATCCGTTTGGCCAGATCCCATGCCTGCTTTCCTCTGAATGATGTTTGCAAGCAAATTGCAGCATGTCTGAACAGCTGATACCTCTGCTTTTGTTGATGCCCAAACTTCCACCTTCTGAACCTCCTCTGAAGTGAACACTCTGCTGCCCAGCACTGCTTCTGAAAAACCAATCTTTGCTGGCATTCTTACTACAGCCTGAATCATGGTGGCGGCCTTTGTGCAGTATTGCAGCAACATTCTTTCGAACAGAAACCCCAAAGCTGCCTGATGCATATACTGACCTTCTCAATACCTGGAATCTCCCTGGGTGTCTTAATTCCTCTCCTTGCACCTGAACTTTCCTTCTAAACTTCCCACTAACCTGAGCTGTTCCTCCTCTGCTTCGTGTGGCAGGCTTGCAGCTGGGTTTGGGGTCGTACTTCTTGATGCCGCCCTGCTGGGCGAAGGGCTTTGGTCGCACCTCCCGGTTGCACGGTGCAGGAAGTGGTCTCCACCATCCTCCTGCTTTCATGTCAGAACGGCCTGCCATTGCCTCGCTTCTCTTGCTGCGGGCGGCCTTTGCATTCTCGTGAACGCCGTGGCTTTCTGGCGGCACGGGGACGCCAGGCTGTCAAAGCGCGGGCGCGGGGACGCGCTGCGGCTGTCGCGGTGCGGCGCGGGAACGCCGTGAGAACGCAAAGCGCGCTGGGAACGCCGGCGCTACGTGTGGCGCTGGGAACGCCTCAGCCGCAGCGGCGCGGGAACGCTGCAGTCACGCTGAACAAGGCAAGGCGGTTACCAACCTCTTGTTGTGAATCGCATGGCCGTGTTCCCGCTTATCAGCCGCGCGGCGTTGCCCCCGCTGGCAGATCGCTGTTACTGGCGCCGCAGCGCTCTCGGGGCGCTGTATCTCCGCTGCTTGAACCGCGCGGCGGGCGCGGCTGGCTTCGCGGAGCCCGCTGAGCCGCTGGCGGGCGTGGTTGCCGCCGTGGCCTGCTGATGCTCTCGGGCGAGGTCCAGAGAAGTCGCCCGTCCCCAGGTCCCACACAGCCGCAGCCGCCTGCTCGGAGCAAAGTACCGCGCTTCACAACACGCGCCCTGCCGCCGTGGCTCGTGACGCCCAGGTACTGGCAGCTCCTTTCTGTAACGGTGGCGGGGTACCGGAGGGACGTCAGCTCGGAGCCAGGAGTTAGGACCATACTTTTATTGGTCACACTACAAAACAAGGTGAACGGGACCGCAGTTCTAAACCTGAAACCCCAGAACTGGGGGAACTGCAGTCTAACCCTGATACTAAGTGGCCTATACTAGGTTACATATACTGCTTCAGACACCAAGTTACCTACACTAAAACCACCCTTACGCTTTAGGCTTAACCTTACCACGAGCTTCACGAGCCGCGCTCTGTTCTGACTCATCGGGGCTTAAATAGTCAGCCCCAATGATGCACACCTGCCTGCAGGGGCTCAGGTGTGCTCAGTCAGAACAGAGCGCCCTCTAGCATACCCAAAACACCTCCTGTGACATACCTTATACGTGATAGAGAGCGCCCTCTAGCGTGCCCAAAACACAACACAGGTGACAGAGGGCGCCCTCTAGCGTGCCCAAAACACCCCACGTGTGACAGTCGATTTGTACATTTCAGTGCATTTACATGCAGGAATGATAACAATTGCTATATTTTACAATGACATCAATGTAATGATCAAATTTATTGATTAATAAATGTATACAAAATAAAACAGGAATAAAATAGATTTAATTTCTGGTTTATATACATTTTCCACACTTTACAGAGTTCTAATAAATCTGTTAAAGAAACAATCCTTTTTCAATAGATTCTACTTTAATAGAAACTAGTGTCAGATACGGTCATGTGAAAAAATGAGGACACCCTATGAAGGCCTGTGTGTTTGTATAATGTTCTTGGACATTTTTGGATATTTAATCTCAGTTTTAACCACACTGGTAGACTCAAGTAATATTACTGAGTAATGAAAACTGAAGACTTTTCAAAATGTTCTGTGAAATGTCATTCTACAAAAATGCGATTTCTGATGAGGAATAAATTAGGACACCCCTGCTTTTATTTCCAATTAACATGGTTAAAATCACACACAGGTGTAGCACATCAGGTCACATGATTTGACCATCATTACTCAGCAGTTGAAGTGAGATAAAAAGAGCTTCTGAGGCCTTCAGAAAAAAGATTGTAGCAGCTTATAAATCTGGTAAGTGTTTTAAGTGTTTTAAGAAGATCTCAGAAAAATTTGTAATCG
>JABMDN010000882.1:0-21306 GCA_017165825.1 Hepsetus odoe | reverse complement strand
CTGTCCTTCAGGAAGATCTGGAGAACTGCTCAGGTACAGAGACTGGATTGAAAATGAGAGACAACAACATTGTCCTTCAGGAAGATCTGGAGAACCGCTCCTCAACTGGACATTAAAACTAAAAGTCTGGAGGAGAAGAATTGAGGGGCTCGGGACTTTCAGGACTGGCCTAAATAATCTGATAGCTTCTGTGCTCTGAATCTGAATGAAAGAACAGGACGTATTCATGTTGGACAACGATGGACGCTATGCACGATAGTGTTAATAACGATGTTGGAGAATAACTGGCGCCATGCACGTTGGACAGTAATTGACGCTATGCATGATGGTTATTTGCACTACATGTTGGACAGCTTGTATATTGGACAATGATATTATTCCACTCTCCATGTTGTACAATGTCAATGAAATGGCATATTCATGTTATTTAAAATTTATTTCATAAAAAAAAAATGAACAGAAGAAATTTATGTGCAGTAATATTTTAATTCAACTATACATGCCGTGTTAAAAAAATCAACAAAAATATCCTAACAATGACGGTATTATTTACATGTTCACAGTACAGTTTTTGCAACATATCTACACCGTTAAAATACTCTGGAAGGGCAAAATAAAAAACACGAGTCAGTTTTTGCACAGTAACATAAAGGGAAAAAAAAAAAATTAAATTAAAAAGCAGGGCGGTGAGGTTTGCGTTTGCACACGGAGCGACTGGCTGAAAGGTGAAGGCTTCGTTTATAAATTGCAACAGAAAGAACCAGGTTCATATTGCAATGTACAAGGCAGCGGAGCGGGTCGGGCGTCCAGCAGCTCAGCGAACAGCGAGTTACTCGAATACAATCATCGCATGTAAACAGAACCGCAGGGCAATTCGGGTTTTCTGCAAATTTACCTGGAAGGAAAACGAGCGCAGGCCTCGTTAGCGGTTTCCCTCGTCGCGTGATTGGACCGTGTGGGTCAGTAGCGAGAGCAGCTTAGCAGGATGGAAGCGTCTGAATATACATTCTCCAGCCGGCGCTAATGAACACCCTTCGACAGGACGCCCCTTTTGCCCGAAACCAAATCAGAAAGGTCTTTTAATAAGGCACAGAATACACAACCCCGGGTACACTTGCCTCTGAAATATCCACAGTCGTATATTTATATATTTACAGCTGCGTCATTACCGGCATGACTCTGTAGGACACATTGGTAGGACGATTGTTGATCGTTTAATAGCCGGAGCGTCCCTTTGCAGACACTTTGTGGACCCAGATGGTGGATCTGGCCTGTACTCAACCAAGTGGACACGCTGCACCTCGCCTGCTGGGGCGTCTGTGTTTCAATCGAACTGTTAATACTATAAACACGAAGGAAATGTTTCTAACGTGGACCAAATTTCGCAAGGGGGGAAGGGACAGGAGTAACTTATTTGCCCCAAGGGAAGCCAGTCTGTCCTAAAGGCCCCCTTCGTCCAGGACCCTTTAAGGTGTCGATCTTCTGATGATGAGAAACAGAACGAACGAGGCAAAGCGACAGTATTTGAGGGAAAACTGAAATCTGCTTTGCGAAGCAATGGCTTGTGAAGTGCTGGACGAGTCTACAGGCTTGGCTGTGTTTCCTTGGCCCAATTGGGACGAGACAAAACGGCGTGCTGGACGGGGGAGCGGGGGGAGGAGCTGATCGATGCACAGGCACCCAACAAATGTTCACCCAGTAGCAGCAAAAAGTGTTTCTTTATCTCAGTGAGTTTAAAGAATCGTCCAAGTAGGCACCCTGGACACTCTGCACTCAGACGTGGTTGATTAATATCCGCTTCCACGCGCGTGCGTGCACGCACACACGCACACGCACACGCACACACACACACACACACGCGCGCGCGCGCACACACACACACACACACACACACACACACACACACACACACACAAGCGGGATGTTAACGTACCCTGAAATGGGTTTTTAGTTTTTACGACGGTAATGACTGCACCTGGAGAGAAGCCAGCAGTAAGTGCATCCTTTTTGTGTGAGCGCTGAATGCAGACTGGTTAACCCCAGAGGCTAGTCCTCCAAAAATAAAAACGGCAAGTCTCCGTCCCTCCTGTGGACGCAGCTAAAAGCATAAAGCGTGTTTTCTCTCATGTGGACACCCTCTGCTCTTCTGTCCTCTTTTTCAAGCAGTTTTTGCCTAATGCAAACCGCCAACCCTTTTGCCGCCCTCGGTTTGCATCGGGAGGGACACGGCCATGGAGGGACTGGGAGGCTTTCTTCAAGTATTCCTGCAACTTCGAGTCCACCACCGAGATTTCTGACCCCAGACGACCCTGCCGCCTTGAACACCAGAGACCGCCATCACTCGAGCGATGCGGGAAAGTGAGTGAGGGTTTCTGTGGCTCCGCCATGCTTTACCCACACATCCAGGTAGACCCTCTTCAGGTCCGTAAGCTTATTCTCTTTAAATCCAGTGTCCTGTTCATGGAGTACCGGCAAAATCCTGCAAGAGTACATCCATAAACGTTCACGTTTGGACCCTCCCCAGGCCCGCAGTTAATGTCCTTCCAGTGTCCTGTTTGACTTCAACAGGCCCGTGACAAAGGAGGCCAATCAGTAGCTGTATTTGTTAACCACCCTCATCTGAGCAGTCTGTGGAACAAAGCTGTTGGGTTTGGGCGGCACGTCGGGCTTTAGCGAAGCTGTCCGTTTGACGCTGGTACGAGGCAGAGAGCCATGCCCGCTGTAGCTGCTCTGCCGGGACACTGTGGGTGTCATGCCCATCGACACCCCATGGGAGTCAAGTCTAGAGGGTGGCGTGGGTGGCACATATCCGCCCCGGCTGAAACTTGGCTGCCGGGTCACCATCACCCCGTTGGGTGAGTGTAACCCCTTAGGCGGAGATGAGATGGAGTGGCGCTGGGAGGATCCTCTGTGGTACCGCTGCCTCTCCAGCGTGCCACCCAGTTGTCCTGTCGGTGAAGTGGGTGTGGAAGGCACGTCTACTCGCTTTGTCGGGCTGTTTCTGGGCAACGAGGAGGACGGAGAGTAGAGAGATGCCTCCCGGCTCGGCACCTTGGGCGGGATTTCCACGACGTTGCCCAAAGGTTCCAGCATCAAGTGCTGCCGTGAACGTGGCACCTCAACCATGATGCCCTGGGCAGGGTTGGGGCTGCTGTTACTCTCATTTAGGTGCTTCAGAAGGTCATTCAGTGTGTTCCTGGCATCCACTGAACGCCGGTGTTCCTTGCGGCCAGATTTGGACCCGTGATGTTCGACATTCTGGACCTTCTTCTCGGACCTGGAGCATTCAGGACTTGATGGCCGATGCTCATGCGTTGCATTGGGAAGCACTACAGCACTGGGGATCTGATGGTTCCCCACAGCTGGGTGAGTAGGAGAGCTGGATGGAAGGTATTGTGGACTTTTGGGCAAACCTTCCTTGTGCCCAAGTTTCCCTTGGGGCCTCTCCCACTGGTTCTTGACTGGCTGCAAGGACTTCTGCTGAAGCACTGGCGTGGACTCTGGTGTTGGTAAAGCCGTCAAGTCTGGATTCTGCCCATTGACAATCTTTGTGTCCGGCGACGGCGGTACCTCTTTCCCTGCACTGAGCAGGCTGGAGTACAGCTTGGGCGTATCCATCGGATGCGGGTACTCTTTCACCGGGCTTTCGAAGAGGCCGTTGAGCTTGGCGAAGCTCCCCGTGGAGTCCGTGCATGACTGTGCCAACTCCATATCCTTGTGGATCTTGCGTGGCTTGCGCAGGAAGGCGTCGCGGTAGCAGTAGACTACCATCCCCGCGATCAGCGCCCCCAGCAGGAAGGCCCCAAAGACGCACGTGATGAGGATGTTCATGTGTACCATCTGATTGGAATCACCCGATCGAATGTCCCACACACCTGAAACACACAACCAGTCCAGGAAATAGTTAACTCTCACCGGTACACACTGTCCACTCTGCTTCCTGCTGATACTCCAGCAGAAAGGTAGAGCCTGCTCCCCCTTTCCCCTGTAGGTATTGCCATTTAATCAAATTTCAGACTTGACATTTTAGCAATTTGAGCATTTTAAGTTTTTCTGAAGAGAAAGAAGGAATCTTGTGCATACAAAGGTAAGTCAGAAAAGCTAAACACTAAAAACGATGTTAGTGAAGACGCTGTCCATTCAGGTGCTAAAAGGTTTCGAGAGGTCTTTGTGCAGGAATAAAGGGGGTTAGTGTTCGGTTGGATTGAGTGAAAAGTTTTTCCCTCGAAAACCGAGAAGGTGTTGAGAGAATCGATCAAGCGACTCAAGAGTATTAGTACGTCTTTAATTATTCGTTACAACAGTGGTGGTCAAGGCCTTTGGGAGGACTTTCTAAAACCCAGAGAAACAAGGAAAGAAAGGAACATAAGATCAAAAGAACAGTGCAAAAAACCAAAGTGGTTCTCAGATGTTAAAAAAGAGAGTCTTGTAGAAGACAGAGGAGAAGGTCTTGTAGAGATGAATGAAATAAAGCTCCAGTTAACCAAAGATGTGTGATGAAGAATAAACAACAACAAAACTGAGAGCAACGGAAGAAGAAACATGTGAGCCGCCGGGATCTGGGCGTGGCTGCCCGAGACGTCTGAGCGTGGCCTCAGTGTGAAGTGTGGCCTCTTTCTCAGACGACTGGCAGCAGCAGCCAAACCACACGTCAGAAGTCTGGAGATGTGAAGTAATCTTAATAAATTTGCATATTTACCCTGTCAGCAATAACGAGAGCAGGTCTGCAGTTTGAAGAGTAAGTTACAGCTGTCCGTGGAGAACGGGGCTGAACGATTTTGGGGGGAAAAAGTCTAATTGTAATTTTTCTTTTTTTGTTAATTTCAATTGCAATTTTTAAAAAAATTATCATTTTTTATTTTTACACAATTTTTGGATTAAAGTTTTCTTCCAGCTTGGAGCTTTTCAGTACTGGGTAAATACTGGGACGCTCAAACTACTGTAATTATCCCAAAGACTCTCTCTGTCAAAGAAACAAAGAAAATGACACAAAACTCATTGTTTTGGTGCAGATTCTACGTCTCCGTGAGTGATGTCTTCTTTCCTGTCCTACGTTATTGCACAGGGACAAAGAAAACATGCTCATGTTCAGACTTCTGTCAGGCAGCTTGTTACCCAGAGGTCCGTGCGGCAGCGCAGCACTGCTCCCATTTAAGGCCTTACCCTCCAGCACCCCCGGGAGTGACCGGGAAGTGTCTGGGTCTTCCTGGAGGACAAATTTCCGTGAGCCAAAGTGTGTGGGAGGCAGAGAGGGGGCGGTTTGGGGCGACTCTATGGGGCCTGAGGCGGCGGACGGCGTGACGGACGGCACTGGGGACTCCATGTCTGTGGCGACAAACAGATTATTCACAAACGGCACAGGCGGTACTCGCTGGGCCGACAGACACCCAGCAGGCCTTCATGTTGGCGTCTTTAGAGCGACAGTTTTGGAAAACTCCCCAAAATGTAGTCGATCAGCCAGGACTCGTTTGGAAGGCAGGTCCCGAGTCCCTCATTTCTTCATATTTTGCTGGGAATCACCTTGTTGGTGCTTAAATCCTGTTTCCTGCCTTTCAGACGGCCTGACCTTTGTCAGATTGGGTCGATTAAATGGGTAAAAAAAGGTTTTATTGTGACAGAAGATACAATGTTCTAGATAAAGGGGTTCCACCCACTCAGCTTTCAGCATCAGCAGTAAACTGATCCCCTGATCATCTGGAATCATCTGCACCTGTCTCTTCACTGCTTCAAGTCTTAAGTTAGACACTTTGTTCTGCTTGAAGGTTCAGACGTAGATCACTGTGTGGATTAACCAACACAGAACTATCAAACTGCTCAGGAACAGAGACTGGACTGAACATGAGAGACAACAACACTGTCCTTCAGGAAGATCTGGAGAACTCCTCCCCCAACAGAACATTAAAAATACTAGTATGTCTGGAAGTGAAATGAGGGGCTTGAGACTTTCTCACAGTACACTCCACATATCATCTGTAAAAATCGTCTGTATCGTCTTGACTGATCGACTCCTGGAGGGAAAATGGGGATTTTTTTCCAGAACTGTCACTCCCAACTGCTGCTTCCATCACCCAGCATTAGTTGTGGTACCAGCAGAAGCTGCCAAGTTAATGTTCCCTCACCGAAAGAACCCGATCAGGTTCCATCAGGATATGAATCTGAGACACAATACCGGCTGAGAGGGAGGGAGTGGTCTCCGGAAAACAGGAAAAAGGAGAAGGGTGTGGACGAGAAGAGCAGTGAGTACAGATCATGCAGGGGATGGAAGAAAAAGTGGTGATGACATGGAAACAGGTGACAGTTCTGAAGAACCAAAGCCTGGTGGTGGAGAAGAGGAAGATGATGATGAGGAAGCCATGTGGCAAGAGGGGGTTTGATGGCAGGAGAGAGAGAGAGAGAGCGAGAGAGCGAGAGAGCGAGAGAGAGAGAGAGAGAGAGAATGCTGAACTGAAAGAAATCAAGGAAACTAACCAGAAGTTGGGTCGCCATATGATTTGAAACCTGGCGCTGAAGCAGTGGTCAAAAACTCTACAGGAATTAAAGGAACAAGAAATCAGCGTAAAAATAAAAAACCTCAAACAAAACAAAAGCCCTGCGGCTACACAACGTTCACTGTTAAACAACCACAGATTAGGAAATGTTTTCTTGTTTTATTTTTTCCCACGACAGCTTCTTTGGTGCCGCCACAGACGGCTCTACATGAGCATTAGCTGTGTGTGTGTGTGTGTGTGTGTGTGTGTGTGTGTGTGTGAGTGAGAGAGAGATTTATGGGATGTGTGTTTGAGAAAACACAAATCTCACCGTGACAGTCTCCGAGCCGAGCTGTGTTTCCAAATTCAACATCCTGCTCAAAACCTGACCTGAGAGAGAGAGAGAGAGAGAGAGAGAGAGGGAGAGAGAGAGAGAGAGAGGAGAGAGAGAGAGAGAGAGAGAGAAACAGTGTGGAAAGAGAGTGAGTGACTTGCATATTGACCTGTGTGTGATCATCAACATTTAAAGCTGTGAAACATTCATTAGCAATAGTGTGTGTGTGTGTGTGTGTGTGTGTGTGTGTGTGTGTGTGTGTCTGTCTCTGAGAGAGTGTGAAAGACTTACTGCTCGCCGGCCGGAATCCTCTCACAGGCTCCACGAGGCATCCACCCACAGTACGGATCTCTGGAGGCAATACAGGACCTGTAACACACACACACACACACACACACACACACACACACACAACACACACTTTAACTAAGGCGAAAGGTGATCTCACTGGGCCGCAGTGTGTTGGTGGACAGGTGTTTTACTGTGCAAAAAACTTTGTTGATGTTAAACAAGAAGACCAAACGGCAGGTAAATCAGCTTCATGTGTCCTGTGTGACACCTTGTGTCCTGTGCATGTGTCCTGTGCATGTGTCCTGTGTGACTGCATGTGTCCTGTGCATGTGTCCTGTGTGTGAGACACTCACTTGTGGCAGGTTCGGTGTCTCTCACAGCGGCTCAGAGGAATCCGCGCCACACAGCTGGAAAAGGCCACAAATAGTGTATGTGAGTCTTTGTCCAGGTGGAAGGACAGAATACTCCGGTCATCCTCATTAGTGGACAAACACCTGCAAAGAGACAAAGGACGAGTGGATGAGTGTCCCTGTGGCTCAGCCGGGTGTTAGTTTCATTTCAGCAACAAGACAGAGAAGTGCTTAATCATCTCCATTTGTAATGGTGTTGCCAGGTGGTTGCTTTGCTATCCCAAGTGGTTACTATGGTGTTGCTAGGAAGCTACAATGACTTATTAGGTGGTTGCTAAGGAGCTGCTATGGTATCCCAGGCTGCTGCTAGGCAGCTACTATGGTTTCTTGGGTGGTTGCTAGGGAGCTGCTATGGGATTCCAGGTAGCTCCCATGGTGTTGGGTTGTTGCAATGGTATCGCAGGTGCTTCCTAAGACGTTAGTTGCATGCTTTTAAAACATGCCAGTATAAGTTTTGCATAGTTATTAATAAACAGTTGCTAGGTGGAAAATCATTTATAATGAAAGAACCGGTGCTTGTGTGACACATGGACAAGGGGACAAGGTTGAAAATGTGTTCACTGAGACGCTCTTACTTGGCCTGGCTGAAGACGCTTCGATCTCTCCAGCAGGACGCTTTCCCGCTGGAGCGCACAGCGCTGTCGCTTTAGGGGGCTAGGAACCTTCAGAAACTATCCCGCCTCTGAGCCAACGAAGACCACCGCGTAATTTAAAGGGACCGGCGGCGTTGTCCACCACCAGAGTGGTCAGTCTGTACCTGCAAACAACCGGGATTATTTCAAACGTTAACAACCAGAGATTCAATTCTGCCGGGAGATGTGACGAAAGAAACGGCAGGACAAGACCGTTGCTAACGGCAACAGTAGACATTTTTACTCTTCGAATCGGCTCTATAAGCATTCAGAGCGACTTAACACGCAAATGCTCCTTCAATCATTTTCTTTTAAACACGTAAAACTGAAAAAGCTAAGAGTGAGCCATCACGCTTTAGTGCTCCTTAAACGGAATACAAACACATTTCACCCACAAGCGTGCATTTGTGGAGTCTGGTGTTGGAAATACTGTAACTAATTTAAAGCGCTTCAATTTCTTACTGGAGAGCAAGTGCACTAGAAAGTGTTTTAATGGATTCGTAAGAGTTGAAACAGTGTCTTAAAAACTGCGTGGAGCGATTGGGGGGGAAAACGAAGAAGTGAGGAAGAACAATATACTGGGAACACGAAGATCTCTAGACTTGATTTCTGACACCGTGTGATGGTAATTCCCATATCCCGGCCGCCGCCCTGATCCCTGAACTTCGTCCATTCCACTGCAGGGAACAGTGAGACAATGGCTTTGATGGTGTTGGCCTATGGGTGAGATACTGAGCTTAGAACCGAGAGGTTGTGGGTTTGAGTCTCACTCTGTCCACAGCAATATTTGAGACCTCGAGCAAAACCCCAAGGAGACTCTCCCTGGATAAGAGCGTCTGATAAAAACTAAATGTGAGGCATTTGCAGAAAGGTCAGCCGCTCAGGTCACGGGTCGTCCCGGAGAGTTTGTGTTAATTTGGGTTCTGACCTGACTCTGGTCTTGGTGAACCAAGGCTCGTCTCCGGTAGAAGGTACGGCGGAGTCCATCAGTGGGTGAGACTTGATGAACTGCAGTGTCTCGTCTGGAAACTCGATGGAGCTTTTGTAGGACTCGGCTGATCCATGCCCTGCACAGGAGCCAGGCCTGTAAACGCACACACACACTCCGTCACACTCGGCAGGAACCACACAAAACACACCTACAGGAACAAAGCAGCAGTGTGTTGCACCTGTAAACCTACCCCCTACCCCCCCACAGCCACGTTAAATATGCAACGTGTCTAATAATCCCTCGTTAATTATTTAGGGCTTAATTAGCGGGGCAGGTGTTCCTCACCTGGGCTTGGGCAGCTTCTCCGGGAAGGGGGCGCCCAGACTGAACTGGTGCCTCACCTCACAAACGTCCGTGGAAAGACTTCTCGATGTCGGGCATGGAGAAGGCGCAGACCGCCGATCCGGGGATACTGATCAATAAACAGTTCCCTTCATCAGTGATCAAGAATCGGCCAATCATTGTTTCATTACTTCACCATTGTTTATTAAAGACAGGATAAATCCCTTTCCAGTGATGTCTATTTTCCCCCTAGAACCACATATCTAGAAATGTTAATAAAGCAATCAATTCTAGCTAATATCACCAAGCTGATATTTTTCACTCTTTTATTCTTTCAAGCAAGCTCTTTACATTCCTGTACTTTTACTTTAAACTTTCAGTACATTCCTGTACTTTACACCTCAGTACATTCCTGTAACACTTTTACACTCTCAGTACATTCCTACTCCTTTTACACTCTCAGTACATTCCTGTACTTTTTTACACTCTCAGTACATTCCTGTAATTTTACTTTTCTACTTAAAGCACACTGGAGTACAGTCCAGAACCACCTTTAAAGGAAAGGAGCTCAGTGGGCGGAGCCGAGGAGGTATGTTTAATTGTTCAGCTGAGCAAATATTCCACGATGGACGGGACGCCGTTAATATCGATGATGTCCGTGACGGACTGAAGGACATCAAAGTAGAAGAAGACTCTCCGGGAACGGAGCAGTTCAGCCGAGCTTTAACAAACGACGTCCAGTGTTTCTCCAGAACTCGCTGAGATCCTCCAACGCCGTTTTACAGATACGTAGCCACCCGTAGAGTAAACCGCCAGATAGAGACAGGGAGAGAGAGAGAGGAGACAAGGGAGAGAGAGAGGGAGACAGGAGAGAGAGAGGGAGACAGGGAGAGAGAGAGAGGGAGACAGGGAGAGAGAGAGACAGGGAGAGAGAGGGAGAGAGGGAGACAGGGCGACGGGGGAGAGGGAGAGAGACAGGGAGAGAGAGACAGAGACGGGGAGAGAGACAGAGAGGGGGAGAGGACGGGGAGAGAGAGACAGAGAGAGAGACAGAGAGACAGAGAGGGGGAGAGAGAGACAGAGAGGGGGAGAGAGAGAGAGGGAGAGATGGAGGGAGAGGGAGAGAAAGAGAGGGAGACGGAGAGAGAGAGGGAGAGACAGGGGAGAGGAGGCAAAGAGGGGAGAGACAGAGAGAGGCAGAGAGAGGGAGAGAGAGAGAGCGAGGGAGAGATGGAGGTGGAGGAGCGGAGGAGTGGAATGAGTGAGCAGGGAGATGAAAGAGGGAGAGAGAGAGAGATGGAGGAGTTGGTGAGAGATAGAGGAGTAAGGGAGAGATGGAGGGAGAGATGGAGGGAGAGGGAGAGAGAGGGAGAGACGGGGAGAGAGGGGTAGAGAGGGGAGAGATGGAGGGGAGGAGGGAGAGGAAAGAGGAGGGAGACAGAGAGAGGAGAGACGGGAGAGAGGAGGGGCAGAGGGAGAGACGGGGGAGAGAGGGGTGGAGAGAGGGAGAGATGGAGGGAGAGAGAGAGGGAGACGGAGAGAGAGAGGGAGAGACAGGGGGGGAGAGAGGGGTAGAGAGAGAGAGAGAGACAGAGAGAGACAGAGAGAGGAGGAGAGTGGGAGAGACAGGGGAGAGAGGGCAGAGAGAGAGAGGAGAGACAGGAGAGAGAGAGGAGTGGGAGAGACGGGGGGAGAGAGAGGGAGAGACAGGGAGAGAGAGAGGGAGAGACGGGGAGAGGAGAGAGGGAGAGACAGGGAGAGAGAGACAGAGAGAGAGAGGGGTAGAGAGAGAGAGATGGAGGGGGAGAGAGAGGGAGAGATGGAGGGAGAGAGGGGTAGAGAGGAGAGGAGGAGGAGGAGAGATGAGGGAGAGGGGCAGAGAGAGAGGGAGGAGGGGAGAGAGGGGAGAGACGAGGAGAGAGGGAGAGATGGAGGGGGAGAGAGAGGAGAGATGGAGAGAGGGGTAGAGAGGAGAGGAGAGGGAGAGAGAGAGGGGAGAGAGAGATGGAGGAGAGAGGAGAGATGGAGGGGGAGAGAGAGAGAGAGGAGAGATGGAGGGGAGGAGAGAGAGAGGAGGAGAGGGGAGAGATGAAGGCAGAGAGGGAGAGGACAGAGGAGAGAGAGAGGAGAGATGGAGGGGAGGGAGAGGAGAGACAGGAGAGAGAGGTAGAGAGACGGGTGAGAGGAGAGAGGGAGAGACAGGAGAGACAGGGAGAGAGAGACAGAGAGAGAGAGGGGTAGAGAGAGAGAGAGGGAGAGGGAGAGAGAGAGGGGGAGAGAGGGAGAGAGGGAGAGATGGAGGGGGAGAGAGAGGGAGAGATGGAGGGAGAGAGAGAGAGGGAGAGATGGAGGGGGAGGGAGAGAGAGATTTAATATAAATTTTGATTAAAAAAAGCTTCTTTGCCAGATTGATGTTCATGGCCGGAACTCAGGATGAGTTAAGGTTAAAAATAAAGATGAATTATTTGGAAAAAAATCAGTTTCATTGTCAGTTAATATAAAATCCCTTCGTTCTGGAGTCGGTATAATCCGAACAGTCCGCTCTGCACTGCACGCCTGTCAGTTCTGGAACATGGGCTGAAATCGTGCTGTTCGGTTTCATTAATAATATTATTATTAATAATAATAATAATAATAGAGGATCATCATCAGTTATTATAGTGTATGTAATTATAATGATTATAACCAATTATGTGTATATGATATACATAAAATATGGGTGGAGCCTGGAAGGGGCGGAGTCACTACTAGTTCTGATGGTTCTGCTGAGGGAGTCGTACCTTCCCCAGGTTACTGTGTTCCGTCGCGATTTCCCGAAGAAAGAAGTAGACATGATTCCCATATTCAACCGCATGGAGGAAGTGAGGCTCTGAGAGACAGACAGAGAGAGGGAGAGTGGGAGAGACAGACAGACAGACCGAGACAGAGAGAGAGAGGGAGAGTGGGAGAGACAGACAGACAGACAGAGAGACAGAGAGAGAGACGTAGATACAGAAAGTGAGTTATTATCATTGTTGATGTGAATTTTTGAAACGGGTTTATTGAGTGGATTGTGTGTGTGGGTGTGTGTGTGTGTGTGTGTGTGTGTGTTACCTTTTAACCATTTAGAGTCGTATTTGATGGTCCTCAGTGCTGATCCGTCCCCCATACTGCGGTAAATCACGGCATCACTGGCCAGGAAGTCCGCAACTGTAGCTGAGTACAGCTTCCCATCTGACACACACACACAGATATCAGACACATGCTTTTGTTAACTCCTAAAATTCTTCCTCCTTTTACTCTTCCCCAGTTTTTTTCCTCCTTGTATTTTATGGAGTTTTTTTTAAAGGTGTGTGTTCTGTGGTTTTCAGTTTTCAGTCGTTTCTAATTCATAGAAAAAGCTACTCAGCTCTGACCAGACACACACACACACACACACACACACACACACACACACACACACACAGTCTCTTTCTGAATGGCACTAATTCAGCCCTCTTAAAAGGCCGAGCTGCACCGAGTGAGAGGAGGGGTGTGTGTGTGATTTATGTGTGAAATGACAATTTGCTTTAATATTTCCCCCAAAAAATGCCCTTCAGGCCATTTGTCACCCACTTTATTACACTCACTCACTCACACACACACACACCTGCAAACAGGGCGACATTGGTCTGCTTGGCATCAAACGGGCATCGTGCCAATCCACTGATCTCTTCACCATCAAACTCCAGATTATCCAACTGAGAGAGAGAGAGAGAGAGAGAGAGAGAGAGAGAGAGAGAGTTTTATCTTCTTTGAACAGTGACTACACAGCTTTAGCTCTCAACATGTGCCAGTCTCTCTTACGCACACACACACACACACACACACACAATGAGGCTTCAGCTCAAACACAGTAAATAGATGGCGGGTTGGTGAGTGTAGAGTATTTTATGGATTAGATGTATTAATACTTATGAGGTAAAGCAACATGTAACTTGCTTATGACAAAGGGCATAAATATACTGTGTGTGTGTGTGTGTGTGTGTGTGTGTGTCCTACTCTGTAGTAACGGCACATTGGGTTGAAGCCGTTGGTGCCGCAGATGAAAACCAGATCATCATTTCGGGGAACCAGAACCTTAATGAAGTTATGACACTCATCCTGAGAGAGTGAGAGAACAGAGAAAAGAGAGAGAGAGAGAACAGTGTTATGTTGCTGTAGTTGTGTGTCTCATTTCTTTCTCATTTTTGTCTCGTTTTCTATCACTCACTCTGTGTTTCCCTTTCATGGCGCACGTCTCCCGGTCCGCCTGGCCCGACCTCCATGTCAACTTCTGCAGGACAGAACCAAAGACGTTACCCACGATGCACATTTACACACACATCCCATTCACAGCCACGATGACTCTGAAGACGGCTCTGCTTTCTGTTTCATTACTTTATCCAGCAGACTGACCGGATAAAGAACCAAAAACAACTTCTGGTTCTTGAAGAATTCAAACTCACCCTGTAGGGGACGATCTCATTCCTGTACGACTCCCTCAGACTCACCAAATAAACCTGGTCCCTGTTAAAGAAGAAGAGACAACTAATCACAGTCCATCTCTGAGAGAGGGACAGAGAGAGAGAGACAGAGAGAGAGAGACCGAGAGAGAGACAGAGAGAGAGAGACCGAGAGAGAGAGAGACCGAGAGAGGAGGACAGACAGAGAGCGAGAGAGAGAGAGAGAGAGAGAGAGAGAGAGACAGAGACAGAGAGAGAGGGACAGAGGGACAGAGAGAGACCGAGAGAGAGAGAGAGGAGGACAGACAGAGACCCAGAGAGAGAGAGAGAGAGAGAGAGAGAGAGAGAGAGGGACAGAGACAGAGAGAGAGGGACAGAGGGACAGAGAGAGACCGAGAGAGAGAGAGAGAGAGAGAGAGGAGGACAGACAGAGACCCAGAGAGAGAGAGAGAGAGAGAGAGAGAGAGGGAGAGAGAGAGAGACAGAGAGAGGGACAGACAGAGAGAGAGAGACAGAAAGCAGGTGTTCAGTAGGTGATCTGTAGCTGTAGAGTACTGGGATGAGGCTCCGCCCACAAATACTGAGCATCATTTTTAACTCGATTTTTAAATCAGGCTGTTTATTAAATGTTGAGGTATAACATGAGCTTCGTTTTGCCAACAAGGGGGCGTCGCTCTCTAGAGCAGCTTCATTTCACTCGTCTAAAACTGCTAACCCCTCATTGGTCAACACCTTTAACACGCTGCTTCTTCAACGTGGGCCTCGTTTTGCAAATTAGAGACAAATTTTATCACCATAGTCGATTAAGGTGCTATAGTTTCCATGGTTACAGTTAAGGAAAGCAGCATTGCCCCCTTATTTCATTCAAAGATAAAAAGCACTGGATATTTTTTGAGACAGAAAGACTAACAAACCGGAAACATCTGCGGCTGTAGTTTCAGAAATCTGCTCCAGGAACAGGAACGGAAAACATTTTAATTTAATTTCACAAAAATTCTTCAATTCTTTTCCAAGCACTTTGGGCCGCCTGCTAAAGCTTCCAACGATCATTTTATAAAGGTCTGACTGACGTCACCTACTCGGCTACTTCCTGTCAGTAACTACGGACTGACGGAGGAAGTTGTAAGGTTTTACCTGCCAGCGATGAAGAGCGTGTCCTGGATCTTGGTCATCAGCTGGAAGTCCAGCCGGTGCTGCGATTCGTTCCCCGACGGCCGACCCCGGAACACCGGATACTGACGGGAGTCTGAAGGAACAGCACACAGTTCCTCGAGATCAGCCCGGGCCTGCAGGGCTCCACACGTGACTACATTTTAGTCTTCATCATTTCAGTCAACGCTCGCTACTCTAACGATACAGCAAACGTTCAAATAAAAAAAAGTGAAAGTGACAACCCTTGTCATTGCGAGGTCACAGCACTGCAGAAATTGGACCTCTGCATTTAACCCATGCAAACACCGTGCAGGCAGCTACTGAAAGCACCCGGGGAGCAGTGACGGGGACGATACCTTGCTCAAGGGTACCTCAGGGCAGCCTACTGGTGGGGAATCGAACCCACAATCTACCGATCCGGGGCGACTCCCTCACCACTAGAACACCGCTGCCCCTGACTTTCTTGACTATTCACACAGTGAACCACAACCAAACTCATCCTCTGTATTTAACACACACACCGTCCAGCAGGGGGCAGACATATCCAGCACTCGGGGAGCAGCGACGGGGACGGTACCTTTTCTGTCAAGAAAAGACAGAAAAGTGGAAGCCGCTAACGATGTGCCGTCACTTTAACCCAGCGACTGACTTTCCTGCTGCAACGAGTGTCCATCCAGAGCAGGGTTGCCAGATTTGGCTATTTTGGGACGAGGCCGCAGGATCGGAAGACCCTGGGTTTGAATCTCGGACCATTAGTTTGCCCTGAGCAAGGTACCGTCCCCGACACTGCTCCCCGAGTGCTGGATATGTCTGCCCCCTGCTGGACGGTGTGTGTGTTAAATACAGAGGATGAGTTTGGTTGTGGTTCACTGTGTGAATAGTCAAATAGTCCTTCATCTGCATGTCTTCTGTCCTCATCTTCCTCCTTCACACCGTCCCCCTGCATGTCCTCTCACCACATCCATAATCCTCTGGACACGTCCAAACCCACACAGTCTCCGTGTCTCCGAACCGTCCAAGCTTTTTTAGTTTTAGGAGTGAATGATTCCTAAGTTGTTTTTAAGGTCAGCAGCCTTGCACTGGTGGCCTCTGTACTGCATATTGATCAGCCAGGACTGGAAGTGATTGGCTGCACTGTTGAGCTGCCTCTGAGTCACAGGATCCTGAGTCATTAGCTGCCTTTGTACTGCAGTGTATTGATCTTTTCTGGAGAATATTGACAACTAGTTGCATTTCTGCTGCTGGTCGTTGTCTCCCTGCATGTTAATTGGCCTTGGAGGAGATCTTTAGTCTTCCTGAACCGAGTCATAAAAATACAGAGGAAGGGACTCTGTCGATGCAGCCTCTGATACTTTGTGAAAAGTTGTGAACCTGTTTGGAAAGTTTTTTTGAAGCAGGCACATCACGTTCTCAAACACTTTTAGATCTTATCTGGTGCGTTTCTCTTACAGTGTCTGTCCACAACGTCCAGGGGGACGATGTCCTCTGGGAAACTGATGGCATGGTGAACAGGCGGCAGCAGCAGCAGCAGGCCGAGAACGGATACACTCCTCCAACACATCTCCCTCTGCAGGATACACACTGCCGCTACCGCACGAAGGGGGGTGTTACCTGAACACACACACACACACACACACACACACACATTAGACAGGGTGTACACACTGCTCAAATGTTTTTCTGCAAGTCAGACAACAATCCTGCATATGTTGAGATATTTAGGAGGCTTGTTTGATCATTTCCACACACACACACACACACACACACTGCTTCAGTGTGTAAACTTGTCTTGGCTGATCTTGTAGATTTCAGGGGGTCTTGGCTGATCCATGTTGACAGAGACAGTAGGAAACACTCTGCACGTACACACACACACACACACACACACACACACACACACACACACAGCTTTGATGGCGTATTGTTTGATGTATTGTCTGAGCACAGTTTCCTCAGGCCACTCCTGAAGGAACATCCTTCAGAGAACAACAGTGTGTGTGTGTGTGTGTGTGTGTGTGTGTGTGTTTAGTTTCCTTCCTCAGTGTACAAGTTCACTGAATTCATTCACTAAAACACACACACACACTCATGTGTGCAAGGCAGAGTGTGTGCTTTGGTTGCTTGTGTCCTAGAGTGACTGCGTTTACATGTAATCAAGTATGCGCATGTTAATGAACTGCTAATGAGCTGTTAATGAGTTCTGTACTGCTGAATATTAATGAGCCTAGCAAATGACTGATGTGGATGGAAGGAGGGCTAGAGCGAGCAATGGAAAACAAGAACTGAGAAAGGAGTAGAAAAGATGGGTGTAAAAAAGAGAAGTAGGCGAAGGGAAGAGACCGAAGGATAGGATGAGGAGAGAGCATAGGAAAGAAAGAAAGAAAATCCATGAGGGGAAAAAAGAGTAAAGGGTACAAAAAGAATGGAGTAAAGAGAGAAGAACAATCAAGGCTGTGAAGAAAAGGGAGTGAAAGAGTGAAAAAGAGTCAAACAAGGTGTCAAAGAGACACAGCAAGGGCTGACAATTACCCGGGACACACACACACACACACACACACACACACACCCCATCTGAAGGTTGAGCAGGTCAAGCCCTTCACTCTGATCAATAAAGTCCAGATCAATCACACACTGATCAATCACACACTGATCAATCACCGCAACTGCTGCTTATTACCTGTGTATGTGCGTGTGTGTGTGTGTGTGTGTGTGCAAACTGCTTGATAAATGTCTAATATGCATTTTGTTGTTAATTCTAAAACATTAATATCAGCAATCAGCCTATTAATTAATAATAAATGATCCACTGTTTAATATTTAATGCACCTTTAGTGTTTCCTTTAAGAAGCACTAGGAGCCCTTTCCTTCCACCCCCCCCCTCTCACACACACACACACACACACACAAAAATAATGGAGTTTTTGCTTCTCTAATCCATTCATTTGGCAGTTCATTTAATTAAAAATTATTAATCCATGTAAAATCTCTCAGACTGAACCAACAATCAGGAGACAGTACACTCTCAGTAGAACTGTCCTCTCTCTCTCTGGGTGTGTAGGGTGGTCCTCCCTCTCCCCCATCACTCAGTAGAACTGTCCTCTCTCTCTCTGGGTGTGTAGGACGGTCCTCCCTCTCCCCCATCACTCAGTGTAACTGTCCTCTCTCTCTCTGGGTGTGTAGGACGGTCCTCCCTCTCCCCTATCACTCAGTGTAACTGTCCTCTCTCTCTCTGGGTGTGTAGGGTGGTCCTCCCTCTCCCCCATCACTCAGTAGAACTGTCCTCTCTCTCTCTGGGTGTGTAGGGTGGTCCTCCCTCTCCCCCATCACTCAGTAGAAGTGTCCTCTCTCTCTCTGGGTGTGTAGGGCAGTCCTCCCTCTCCCCCATCACTCAGTAGAACTGTCCTCTCTCTCTTAATTGTTAATCTGTTACTTATAGAAATAATAAAATGTGTCGTTTGGTTCCAGACTGGGCCTTTATTGTGAGAATTACAAAATAAAAGCTTTTCAGGAAACGAAAAAAAAGAACAGGTAACGGTGAGTGTGTGTTACAGGAGTTACATTATTGATCTGCTGTTTATCTGAGACTGTTCACCCTAATCAGACACTAAACAACTGATCACACTCAGACAGAGAGACAGAGAGAGAGAGAGTCTAACGAGGTTACAAATTAATCTTTTGTTTCCACCGACTGATCTATACTGCAGACATCAGCAACACTCTCTTTCTGTCTCATCTGCCTGGCTTCATCGCTCCTCACCCTCAACTCTCTCTGCGTATTCCCTCTTTCTCCTCTCCCACCTCACACTTTCTCCCCTCATCCTCTGCTATTGCTCCATTTTCTCTCAAATCTTTCCTGTTTCTCCCCATCTGATGTTCTTTTTACCTTGAATTTTACTTGTTTATTATTATATATTATTATTATTTATTATTATACATTAGAATATTATGGGGCAGCGGTGTCCTAGTGGTTCGGGCGTTGGCCCTATGATCGGAGGATCGGGGGTTCGAACCCCTTCCCAATAGGTTACCCTGAGGTGCCCTTGAGCAAGGTACCGTCCCCGTCCCGCTCCTCTCTGCGATGGGCTGGAGACCTGTCCAGGGTGCGTCCCCTGTCCTCGCCCTGTGTGCGCTGCGTTGGGACACCAACACCCCCCGCGACCCCGTTTGGGACAAGTGGCAGAAAATGAATGGATGTATTATATTATTATTATTATTATTATATATTATATATGTTTATTTATAATTTATTTATAACTTATTTGTTACTGTTTACTGTATATATGGTCGCCTTCCCTAATCTTCATGTAAATATGTATATGTGTATATATATAGATAGATTATTTATTATTTATAGCTCTGTACTTGTTCCTCGTTCTTTATATTTTTCTGTGCATCTGTCTTTATATTCTTTCTGTCTCCTTAAAGAGCCCTGTAACGCCCAAATTTCCCATTCGTGGGAGAATAAAAGATTACTCTACTCTCTTCTTCTTCATTCTATTTTTCATCGTTCCTGTCTTTCAGTCTCTCTCTTTACATCTCTTTTCTATTTCCATTTTAGCTTGATAGTTCTTTCTAAATCATTCTCTCTCACTATTCTCCCCTGCTTTCTTTCCTTTCCTTTCACACTCTCCCTCTTCTGTCCTTCTCTTCTTGATCTCTTTCCATTTTTCTCCCTTCATCTTTGATCTTTCCTTCTTTCTCCGCTTGTTTCTCCCTCACTCGTTTTCTCTTTCTGTCTCTCTTCATCACCAGAGGATGTGCACACAAAACTGACTCGCTCCAAATTTTCAAAGCAGCACTTCACCTTTCTTACACACACACACAGACACACACACACAGACACAGACACACACACACACACACACACACAGACACAGACACACACACACAGACACACACACACACACAGACACAGACACAGACACAGACACACACACACAGACACACACACACACACACAGACACAGACACACACACACACACACACACACAGACACAGACACACAGACACAGACACAGACACACACACACACACACAGAGACACAGACACACACACACACACACAGACACAGACACACACACACAGACACAGACACACACACACAGAGACACAGACACACACACACAGAGACACAGACACACACACACACACACACACACACACACACAGACACAGACACAGACACACACACACACACACACACACACAGAGACACAGACACAGACACACACACACACACACACACACACAGAGACACAGACACACACACACAGACACAGACACACACACACACACACACACACACACACACAGACACAGACACACACAGAGACACAGACACACACACACACACACACACACAGAGACACAGACACACACACACACACACACACACACAGACACAGACACACACACAGAGACACAGACACACACACACACACACACAGACACAGACACAGACACACACACACACACACAGAGACACAGACAGACACACACACACACACACACACACACACAGAGAAATGAAGTAAATATGATTAAGCTGAACACTGGAACATATTAGTGGGCAGGGCCTTTAGTGTGTGTGTGTGTGTAAATGCTCTGATCCAGTTTCAGCTCTTTAACACACACTCCAGTTCAGCTACAGTCCAGCCACACACTCAGAGAGAGAGAGAGAGGGAGGAAAAGTACAACAGGTCAGAAAGGAGGAGGGAAGGAGAGAGAAAAGAAACTGAAGGCAGAACAGAAACAAAAGGACGTCCAAAGGTCAGTCGTCTGAGGTTTCTCCTGATCTGCAGGCGGAGGAACACGTTTCCTCCTGAGTGGTGAAGCTTCTGATTCCTGCCCTGCAGCTCAGCAGCGCCCCCTACTCCCACCCCCAAACACACACACACACACACACACACACCTCAGCAGCGGCCAGACTGTCTCAGCTACTCTGACTCAAACGCTTACACCTTCACTCTCTCTGTATTGGGCCCTTTCTCACTCCTCCGTTCTCCTTTTCTATCCCTTTCTCTTTTTCAGTCTCTTTGCACTCTCTCTCTCCTCTGCTGGTGTTTAGCTGGTGGGGCAATAAAGGAATAACAAAAAAAAGAGGGTGGGGGCAAAAGGCACTGCTGCTGCCAACTGTGTGTGTGTGTGTGTGTGTGTGTGTGTGTGTGTGTGTGTGTGTGTGAGTGAGAGACTTCAGTATTACTCCAGAGAGACTCAGCACCATGAGATTACTCATCTCTCCTCAGAGCCTCTAATCATTACTGCGCACACACACACACACAC
>JABMDN010000881.1:0-21401 GCA_017165825.1 Hepsetus odoe | reverse complement strand
CTGTCCTTCAGGAAGATCTGGAGAACTGCTCAGGTACAGAGACTGGATTGAAAATGAGAGACAACAACATTGTCCTTCAGGAAGATCTGGAGAACCGCTCCTCAACTGGACATTAAAACTAAAAGTCTGGAGGAGAAGAATTGAGGGGCTCGGGACTTTCAGGACTGGCCTAAATAATCTGATAGCTTCTGTGCTCTGAATCTGAATGAAAGAACAGGACGTATTCATGTTGGACAACGATGGACGCTATGCACGATAGTGTTAATAACGATGTTGGAGAATAACTGGCGCCATGCACGTTGGACAGTAATTGACGCTATGCATGATGGTTATTTGCACTACATGTTGGACAGCTTGTATATTGGACAATGATATTATTCCACTCTCCATGTTGTACAATGTCAATGAAATGGCATATTCATGTTATTTAAAATTTATTTCATAAAAAAAAAATGAACAGAAGAAATTTATGTGCAGTAATATTTTAATTCAACTATACATGCCGTGTTAAAAAAATCAACAAAAATATCCTAACAATGACGGTATTATTTACATGTTCACAGTACAGTTTTTGCAACATATCTACACCGTTAAAATACTCTGGAAGGGCAAAATAAAAAACACGAGTCAGTTTTTGCACAGTAACATAAAGGGAAAAAAAAAAAATTAAATTAAAAAGCAGGG
The DNA here is from genome assembly GCA_017165825.1 of Hepsetus odoe. Classification (NCBI taxonomy): domain Eukaryota; kingdom Metazoa; phylum Chordata; class Actinopteri; order Characiformes; family Hepsetidae; genus Hepsetus; species Hepsetus odoe. The sequence continues at coordinate 20,717 of JABMDN010000881.1, read as the reverse complement.
CGGTGAGGTTTGCGTTTGCACACGGAGCGACTGGCTGAAAGGTGAAGGCTTCGTTTATAAATTGCAACAGAAAGAACCAGGTTCATATTGCAATGTACAAGGCAGCGGAGCGGGTCGGGCGTCCAGCAGCTCAGCGAACAGCGAGTTACTCGAATACAATCATCGCATGTAAACAGAACCGCAGGGCAATTCGGGTTTTCTGCAAATTTACCTGGAAGGAAAACGAGCGCAGGCCTCGTTAGCGGTTTCCCTCGTCGCGTGATTGGACCGTGTGGGTCAGTAGCGAGAGCAGCTTAGCAGGATGGAAGCGTCTGAATATACATTCTCCAGCCGGCGCTAATGAACACCCTTCGACAGGACGCCCCTTTTGCCCGAAACCAAATCAGAAAGGTCTTTTAATAAGGCACAGAATACACAACCCCGGGTACACTTGCCTCTGAAATATCCACAGTCGTATATTTATATATTTACAGCTGCGTCATTACCGGCATGACTCTGTAGGACACATTGGTAAGACGATTGTTGATCGTTTAATAGCCGGAGCGTCCCTTTGCAGACACTTTGTGGACCCAGATGGTGGATCTGGCCTGTACTCAACCAAGTGGACACGCTGCACCTCGCCTGCTGGGGCGTCTGTGTTTCAATCGAACTGTTAATACTATAAACACGAAGGAAATGTTTCTAACGTGGACCAAATTTCGCAAGGGGGGAAGGGACAGGAGTAACTTATTTGCCCCAAGGGAAGCCAGTCTGTCCTAAAGGCCCCCTTCGTCCAGGACCCTTTAAGGTGTCGATCTTCTGATGATGAGAAACAGAACGAACGAGGCAAAGCGACAGTATTTGAGGGAAAACTGAAATCTGCTTTGCGAAGCAATGGCTTGTGAAGTGCTGGACGAGTCTACAGGCTTGGCTGTGTTTCCTTGGCCCAATTGGGACGAGACAAAACGGCGTGCTGGACGGGGGAGCGGGGGGAGGAGCTGATCGATGCACAGGCACCCAACAAATGTTCACCCAGTAGCAGCAAAAAGTGTTTCTTTATCTCAGTGAGTTTAAAGAATCGTCCAAGTAGGCACCCTGGACACTCTGCACTCAGACGTGGTTGATTAATATCCGCTTCCACGCGCGTGCGTGCACGCACACACGCACACGCACACGCACACACACACACACACACACGCGCGCGCGCGCACACACACACACACACACACACACACACACACACACACACACACACACACACACAAGCGGGATGTTAACGTACCCTGAAATGGGTTTTTAGTTTTTACGACGGTAATGACTGCACCTGGAGAGAAGCCAGCAGTAAGTGCATCCTTTTTGTGTGAGCGCTGAATGCAGACTGGTTAACCCCAGAGGCTAGTCCTCCAAAAATAAAAACGGCAAGTCTCCGTCCCTCCTGTGGACGCAGCTAAAAGCATAAAGCGTGTTTTCTCTCATGTGGACACCCTCTGCTCTTCTGTCCTCTTTTTCAAGCAGTTTTTGCCTAATGCACACCGCCAACCCTTTTGCCGCCCTCGGTTTGCATCGGGAGGGACACGGCCATGGAGGGACTGGGAGGCTTTCTTCAAGTATTCCTGCAACTTAGAGTCCACCACCGAGATTTCTGACCCCAGACGACCCTGCCGCCTTGAACACCAGAGACCGCCATCACTCGAGCGATGCGGGAAAGTGAGTGAGGGTTTCTGTGGCTCCGCCATGCTTTACCCACACATCCAGGTAGACCCTCTTCAGGTCCGTAAGCTTATTCTCTTTAAATCCAGTGTCCTGTTCATGGAGTACCGGCAAAATCCTGCAAGAGTACATCCATAAACGTTCACGTTTGGACCCTCCCCAGGCCCGCAGTTAATGTCCTTCCAGTGTCCTGTTTGACTTCAACAGGCCCGTGACAAAGGAGGCCAATCAGTAGCTGTATTTGTTAACCACCCTCATCTGAGCAGTCTGTGGAACAAAGCTGTTGGGTTTGGGCGGCACGTCGGGCTTTAGCGAAGCTGTCCGTTTGACGCTGGTACGAGGCAGAGAGCCATGCCCGCTGTAGCTGCTCTGCCGGGACACTGTGGGTGTCATGCCCATCGACACCCCATGGGAGTCAAGTCTAGAGGGTGGCGTGGGTGGCACATATCCGCCCCGGCTGAAACTTGGCTGCCGGGTCACCATCACCCCGTTGGGTGAGTGTAACCCCTTAGGCGGAGATGAGATGGAGTGGCGCTGGGAGGATCCTCTGTGGTACCGCTGCCTCTCCAGCGTGCCACCCAGTTGTCCTGTGGGTGAAGTGGGTGTGGAAGGCACGTCTACTCGCTTTGTCGGGCTGTTTCTGGGCAACGAGGAGGACGGAGAGTAGAGAGATGCCTCCCGGCTCGGCACCTTGGGCGGGATTTCCACGACGTTGCCCAAAGGTTCCAGCATCAAGTGCTGCCGTGAACGTGGCACCTCAACCATGATGCCCTGGGCAGGGTTGGGGCTGCTGTTACTCTCATTTAGGTGCTTCAGAAGGTCATTCAGTGTGTTCCTGGCATCCACTGAACGCCGGTGTTCCTTGCGGCCAGATTTGGACCCGTGATGTTCGACATTCTGGACCTTCTTCTCGGACCTGGAGCATTCAGGACTTGATGGCCGATGCTCATGCGTTGCATTGGGAAGCACTACAGCACTGGGGATCTGATGGTTCCCCACAGCTGGGTGAGTAGGAGAGCTGGATGGAAGGTATTGTGGACTTTTGGGCAAACCTTCCTTGTGCCCAAGTTTCCCTTGGGGCCTCTCCCACTGGTTCTTGACCGGCTGCAAGGACTTCTGCTGAAGCACTGGCGTGGACTCTGGTGTTGGTAAAGCCGTCAAGTCTGGATTCTGCCCATTGACAATCTTTGTGTCCGGCGACGGCGGTACCTCTTTCCCTGCACTGAGCAGGCTGGAGTACAGCTTGGGCGTATCCATCGGATGCGGGTACTCTTTCACCGGGCTTTCGAAGAGGCCGTTGAGCTTGGCGAAGCTCCCCGTGGAGTCCGTGCATGACTGTGCCAACTCCATATCCTTGTGGATCTTGCGTGGCTTGCGCAGGAAGGCGTCGCGGTAGCAGTAGACTACCATCCCCGCGATCAGCGCCCCCAGCAGGAAGGCCCCAAAGACGCACGTGATGAGGATGTTCATGTGTACCATCTGATTGGAATCACCCGATCGAATGTCCCACACACCTGAAACACACAACCAGTCCAGGAAATAGTTAACTCTCACCGGTACACACTGTCCACTCTGCTTCCTGCTGATACTCCAGCAGAAAGGTAGAGCCTGCTCCCCCTTTCCCCTGTAGGTATTGCCATTTAATCAAATTTCAGACTTGACATTTTAGCAATTTGAGCATTTTAAGTTTTTCTGAAGAGAAAGAAGGAATCTTGTGCATACAAAGGTAAGTCAGAAAAGCTAAACACTAAAAACGATGTTAGTGAAGACGCTGTCCATTCAGGTGCTAAAAGGTTTCGAGAGGTCTTTGTGCAGGAATAAAGGGGGTTAGTGTTCGGTTGGATTGAGTGAAAAGTTTTTCCCTCGAAAACCGAGAAGGTGTTGAGAGAATCGATCAAGCGACTCAAGAGTATTAGTACGTCTTTAATTATTCGTTACAACAGTGGTGGTCAAGGCCTTTGGGAGGACTTTCTAAAACCCAGAGAAACAAGGAAAGAAAGGAACATAAGATCAAAAGAACAGTGCAAAAAACCAAAGTGGTTCTCAGATGTTAAAAAAGAGAGTCTTGTAGAAGACAGAGGAGAAGGTCTTGTAGAGATGAATGAAATAAAGCTCCAGTTAACCAAAGATGTGTGATGAAGAATAAACAACAACAAAACTGAGAGCAACGGAAGAAGAAACATGTGAGCCGCCGGGATCTGGGCGTGGCTGCCCGAGACGTCTGAGCGTGGCCTCAGTGTGAAGTGTGGCCTCTTTCTCAGACGACTGGCAGCAGCAGCCAAACCACACGTCAGAAGTCTGGAGATGTGAAGTAATCTTAATAAATTTGCATATTTACCCTGTCAGCAATAAAGAGAGCAGGTCTGCAGTTTGAAGAGTAAGTTACAGCTGTCCGTGGAGAACGGGGCTGAACGATTTTGGGGGGAAAAAGTCTAATTGTAATTTTTCTTTTTTTGTTAATTTCAATTGCAATTTTTAAAAAAATTATCATTTTTTATTTTTACACAATTTTTGGATTAAAGTTTTCTTCCAGCTTGGAGCTTTTCAGTACTGGGTAAATACTGGGACGCTCAAACTACTGTAATTATCCCAAAGACTCTCTCTGTCAAAGAAACAAAGAAAATGACACAAAACTCATTGTTTTGGTGCAGATTCTATGTCTCCGTGAGTGATGTCTTCTTTCCTGTCCTACGTTATTGCACAGGGACAAAGAAAACATGCTCATGTTCAGACTTCTGTCAGGCAGCTTGTTACCCAGAGGTCCGTGCGGCAGCGCAGCACTGCTCCCATTTAAGGCCTTACCCTCCAGCACCCCCGGGAGTGACCGGGAAGTGTCTGGGTCTTCCTGGAGGACAAATTTCCGTGAGCCAAAGTGTGTGGGAGGCAGAGAGGGGGCGGTTTGGGGCGACTCTATGGGGCCTGAGGCGGCGGACGGCGTGACGGACGGCACTGGGGACTCCATGTCTGTGGCGACAAACAGATTATTCACAAACGGCACAGGCGGTACTCGCTGGGCCGACAGACACCCAGCAGGCCTTCATGTTGGCGTCTTTAGAGCGACAGTTTTGGAAAACTCCCCAAAATGTAGTCGATCAGCCAGGACTCGTTTGGAATGCAGGTCCCGAGTCCCTCATTTCTTCATATTTTGCTGGGAATCACCTTGTTGGTGCTTAAATCCTGTTTCCTGCCTTTCAGACGGCCTGACCTTTGTCAGATTGGGTCGATTAAATGGGTAAAAAAAGGTTTTATTGTGACAGAAGATACAATGTTCTAGATAAAGGGGTTCCACCCACTCAGCTTTCAGCATCAGCAGTAAACTGATCCCCTGATCATCTGGAATCATCTGCACCTGTCTCTTCACTGCTTCAAGTCTTAAGTTAGACACTTTGTTCTGCTTGAAGGTTCAGACGTAGATCACTGTGTGGATTAACCAACACAGAACTATCAAACTGCTCAGGAACAGAGACTGGACTGAACATGAGAGACAACAACACTGTCCTTCAGGAAGATCTGGAGAACTCCTCCCCCAACAGAACATTAAAAATACTAGTATGTCTGGAAGTGAAATGAGGGGCTTGAGACTTTCTCACAGTACACTCCACATATCGTCTGTAAAAATCGTCTGTATCGTCTTGACTGATCGACTCCTGGAGGGAAAATGGGGATTTTTTTCCAGAACTGTCACTCCCAACTGCTGCTTCCATCACCCAGCATTAGTTGTGGTACCAGCAGAAGCTGCCAAGTTAATGTTCCCTCACCGAAAGAACCCGATCAGGTTCCATCAGGATATGAATCTGAGACACAATACCGGCTGAGAGGGAGGGAGTGGTCTCCGGAAAACAGGAAAAAGGAGAAGGGTGTGGACGAGAAGAGCAGTGAGTACAGATCATGCAGGGGATGGAAGAAAAAGTGGTGATGACATGGAAACAGGTGACAGTTCTGAAGAACCAAAGCCTGGTGGTGGAGAAGAGGAAGATGATGATGAGGAAGCCATGTGGCAAGAGGGGGTTTGATGGCAGGAGAGAGAGAGAGAGAGCGAGAGAGCGAGAGAGCGAGAGAGAGAGAGAGAGAGAGAATGCTGAACTGAAAGAAATCAAGGAAACTAACCAGAAGTTGGGTCGCCATATGATTTGAAACCTGGCGCTGAAGCAGTGGTCAAAAACTCTACAGGAATTAAAGGAACAAGAAATCAGCGTAAAAATAAAAAACCTCAAACAAAACAAAAGCCCTGCGGCTACACAACGTTCACTGTTAAACAACCACAGATTAGGAAATGTTTTCTTGTTTTATTTTTTCCCACGACAGCTTCTTTGGTGCCGCCACAGACGGCTCTACATGAGCATTAGCTGTGTGTGTGTGTGTGTGTGTGTGTGTGTGTGTGTGTGTGAGTGAGAGAGAGATTTATGGGATGTGTGTTTGAGAAAACACAAATCTCACCGTGACAGTCTCCGAGCCGAGCTGTGTTTCCAAATTCAACATCCTGCTCAAAACCTGACCTGAGAGAGAGAGAGAGAGAGAGAGAGAGAGGGAGAGAGAGAGAGAGAGAGGAGAGAGAGAGAGAGAGAGAGAGAAACAGTGTGGAAAGAGAGTGAGTGACTTGCATATTGACCTGTGTGTGATCATCAACATTTAAAGCTGTGAAACATTCATTAGCAATAGTGTGTGTGTGTGTGTGTGTGTGTGTGTGTGTGTGTGTGTGTGTCTGTCTCTGAGAGAGTGTGAAAGACTTACTGCTCGCCGGCCGGAATCCTCTCACAGGCTCCACGAGGCATCCACCCACAGTACGGATCTCTGGAGGCAATACAGGACCTGTAACACACACACACACACACACACACACACACACACACACAACACACACTTTAACTAAGGCGAAAGGTGATCTCACTGGGCCGCAGTGTGTTGGTGGACAGGTGTTTTACTGTGCAAAAAACTTTGTTGATGTTAAACAAGAAGACCAAACGGCAGGTAAATCAGCTTCATGTGTCCTGTGTGACACCTTGTGTCCTGTGCATGTGTCCTGTGCATGTGTCCTGTGTGACTGCATGTGTCCTGTGCATGTGTCCTGTGTGTGAGACACTCACTTGTGGCAGGTTCGGTGTCTCTCACAGCGGCTCAGAGGAATCCGCGCCACACAGCTGGAAAAGGCCACAAATAGTGTATGTGAGTCTTTGTCCAGGTGGAAGGACAGAATACTCCGGTCATCCTCATTAGTGGACAAACACCTGCAAAGAGACAAAGGACGAGTGGATGAGTGTCCCTGTGGCTCAGCCGGGTGTTAGTTTCATTTCAGCAACAAGACAGAGAAGTGCTTAATCATCTCCATTTGTAATGGTGTTGCCAGGTGGTTGCTTTGCTATCCCAAGTGGTTACTATGGTGTTGCTAGGAAGCTACAATGACTTATTAGGTGGTTGCTAAGGAGCTGCTATGGTATCCCAGGCTGCTGCTAGGCAGCTACTATGGTTTCTTGGGTGGTTGCTAGGGAGCTGCTATGGGATTCCAGGTAGCTCCCATGGTGTTGGGTTGTTGCAATGGTATCGCAGGTGCTTCCTAAGACGTTAGTTGCATGCTTTTAAAACATGCCAGTATAAGTTTTGCATAGTTATTAATAAACAGTTGCTAGGTGGAAAATCATTTATAATGAAAGAACCGGTGCTTGTGTGACACATGGACAAGGGGACAAGGTTGAAAATGTGTTCACTGAGACGCTCTTACTTGGCCTGGCTGAAGACGCTTCGATCTCTCCAGCAGGACGCTTTCCCGCTGGAGCGCACAGCGCTGTCGCTTTAGGGGGCTAGGAACCTTCAGAAACTATCCCGCCTCTGAGCCAACGAAGACCACCGCGTAATTTAAAGGGACCGGCGGCGTTGTCCACCACCAGAGTGGTCAGTCTGTACCTGCAAACAACCGGGATTATTTCAAACGTTAACAACCAGAGATTCAATTCTGCCGGGAGATGTGACGAAAGAAACGGCAGGACAAGACCGTTGCTAACGGCAACAGTAGACATTTTTACTCTTCGAATCGGCTCTATAAGCATTCAGAGCGACTTAACACGCAAATGCTCCTTCAATCATTTTCTTTTAAACACGTAAAACTGAAAAAGCTAAGAGTGAGCCATCACGCTTTAGTGCTCCTTAAACGGAATACAAACACATTTCACCCACAAGCGTGCATTTGTGGAGTCTGGTGTTGGAAATACTGTAACTAATTTAAAGCGCTTCAATTTCTTACTGGAGAGCAAGTGCACTAGAAAGTGTTTTAATGGATTCGTAAGAGTTGAAACAGTGTCTTAAAAACTGCGTGGAGCGATTGGGGGGGAAAACGAAGAAGTGAGGAAGAACAATATACTGGGAACACGAAGATCTCTAGACTTGATTTCTGACACCGTGTGATGGTAATTCCCATATCCCGGCCGCCGCCCTGATCCCTGAACTTCGTCCATTCCACTGCAGGGAACAGTGAGACAATGGCTTTGATGGTGTTGGCCTATGGGTGAGATACTGAGCTTAGAACCGAGAGGTTGTGGGTTTGAGTCTCACTCTGTCCACAGCAATATTTGAGACCTCGAGCAAAACCCCAAGGAGACTCTCCCTGGATAAGAGCGTCTGATAAAAACTAAATGTGAGGCATTTGCAGAAAGGTCAGCCGCTCAGGTCACGGGTCGTCCCGGAGAGTTTGTGTTAATTTGGGTTCTGACCTGACTCTGGTCTTGGTGAACCAAGGCTCGTCTCCGGTAGAAGGTACGGCGGAGTCCATCAGTGGGTGAGACTTGATGAACTGCAGTGTCTCGTCTGGAAACTCGATGGAGCTTTTGTAGGACTCGGCTGATCCATGCCCTGCACAGGAGCCAGGCCTGTAAACGCACACACACACTCCGTCACACTCGGCAGGAACCACACAAAACACACCTACAGGAACAAAGCAGCAGTGTGTTGCACCTGTAAACCTACCCCCTACCCCCCCACAGCCACGTTAAATATGCAACGTGTCTAATAATCCCTCGTTAATTATTTAGGGCTTAATTAGCGGGGCAGGTGTTCCTCACCTGGGCTTGGGCAGCTTCTCCGGGAAGGGGGCGCCCAGACTGAACTGGTGCCTCACCTCACAAACGTCCGTGGAAAGACTTCTCGATGTCGGGCATGGAGAAGGCGCAGACCGCCGATCCGGGGATACTGATCAATAAACAGTTCCCTTCATCAGTGATCAAGAATCGGCCAATCATTGTTTCATTACTTCACCATTGTTTATTAAAGACAGGATAAATCCCTTTCCAGTGATGTCTATTTTCCCCCTAGAACCACATATCTAGAAATGTTAATAAAGCAATCAATTCTAGCTAATATCACCAAGCTGATATTTTTCACTCTTTTATTCTTTCAAGCAAGCTCTTTACATTCCTGTACTTTTACTTTAAACTTTCAGTACATTCCTGTACTTTACACCTCAGTACATTCCTGTAACACTTTTACACTCTCAGTACATTCCTACTCCTTTTACACTCTCAGTACATTCCTGTACTTTTTTACACTCTCAGTACATTCCTGTAATTTTACTTTTCTACTTAAAGCACACTGGAGTACAGTCCAGAACCACCTTTAAAGGAAAGGAGCTCAGTGGGCGGAGCCGAGGAGGTATGTTTAATTGTTCAGCTGAGCAAATATTCCACGATGGACGGGACGCCGTTAATATCGATGATGTCCGTGACGGACTGAAGGACATCAAAGTAGAAGAAGACTCTCCGGGAACGGAGCAGTTCAGCCGAGCTTTAACAAACGACGTCCAGTGTTTCTCCAGAACTCGCTGAGATCCTCCAACGCCGTTTTACAGATACGTAGCCACCCGTAGAGTAAACCGCCAGATAGAGACAGGGAGAGAGAGAGAGGAGACAAGGGAGAGAGAGAGGGAGACAGGAGAGAGAGAGGGAGACAGGGAGAGAGAGAGAGGGAGACAGGGAGAGAGAGAGACAGGGAGAGAGAGGGAGAGAGGGAGACAGGGCGACGGGGGAGAGGGAGAGAGACAGGGAGAGAGAGACAGAGACGGGGAGAGAGACAGAGAGGGGGAGAGGACGGGGAGAGAGAGACAGAGAGAGAGACAGAGAGACAGAGAGGGGGAGAGAGAGACAGAGAGGGGGAGAGAGAGAGAGGGAGAGATGGAGGGAGAGGGAGAGAAAGAGAGGGAGACGGAGAGAGAGAGGGAGAGACAGGGGAGAGGAGGCAAAGAGGGGAGAGACAGAGAGAGGCAGAGAGAGGGAGAGAGAGAGAGCGAGGGAGAGATGGAGGTGGAGGAGCGGAGGAGTGGAATGAGTGAGCAGGGAGATGAAAGAGGGAGAGAGAGAGAGATGGAGGAGTTGGTGAGAGATAGAGGAGTAAGGGAGAGATGGAGGGAGAGATGGAGGGAGAGGGAGAGAGAGGGAGAGACGGGGAGAGAGGGGTAGAGAGGGGAGAGATGGAGGGGAGGAGGGAGAGGAAAGAGGAGGGAGACAGAGAGAGGAGAGACGGGAGAGAGGAGGGGCAGAGGGAGAGACGGGGGAGAGAGGGGTGGAGAGAGGGAGAGATGGAGGGAGAGAGAGAGGGAGACGGAGAGAGAGAGGGAGAGACAGGGGGGGAGAGAGGGGTAGAGAGAGAGAGAGAGACAGAGAGAGACAGAGAGAGGAGGAGAGTGGGAGAGACAGGGGAGAGAGGGCAGAGAGAGAGAGGAGAGACAGGAGAGAGAGAGGAGTGGGAGAGACGGGGGGAGAGAGAGGGAGAGACAGGGAGAGAGAGAGGGAGAGACGGGGAGAGGAGAGAGGGAGAGACAGGGAGAGAGAGACAGAGAGAGAGAGGGGTAGAGAGAGAGAGATGGAGGGGGAGAGAGAGGGAGAGATGGAGGGAGAGAGGGGTAGAGAGGAGAGGAGGAGGAGGAGAGATGAGGGAGAGGGGCAGAGAGAGAGGGAGGAGGGGAGAGAGGGGAGAGACGAGGAGAGAGGGAGAGATGGAGGGGGAGAGAGAGGAGAGATGGAGAGAGGGGTAGAGAGGAGAGGAGAGGGAGAGAGAGAGGGGAGAGAGAGATGGAGGAGAGAGGAGAGATGGAGGGGGAGAGAGAGAGAGAGGAGAGATGGAGGGGAGGAGAGAGAGAGGAGGAGAGGGGAGAGATGAAGGCAGAGAGGGAGAGGACAGAGGAGAGAGAGAGGAGAGATGGAGGGGAGGGAGAGGAGAGACAGGAGAGAGAGGTAGAGAGACGGGTGAGAGGAGAGAGGGAGAGACAGGAGAGACAGGGAGAGAGAGACAGAGAGAGAGAGGGGTAGAGAGAGAGAGAGGGAGAGGGAGAGAGAGAGGGGGAGAGAGGGAGAGAGGGAGAGATGGAGGGGGAGAGAGAGGGAGAGATGGAGGGAGAGAGAGAGAGGGAGAGATGGAGGGGGAGGGAGAGAGAGATTTAATATAAATTTTGATTAAAAAAAGCTTCTTTGCCAGATTGATGTTCATGGCCGGAACTCAGGATGAGTTAAGGTTAAAAATAAAGATGAATTATTTGGAAAAAAATCAGTTTCATTGTCAGTTAATATAAAATCCCTTCGTTCTGGAGTCGGTATAATCCGAACAGTCCGCTCTGCACTGCACGCCTGTCAGTTCTGGAACATGGGCTGAAATCGTGCTGTTCGGTTTCATTAATAATATTATTATTAATAATAATAATAATAATAGAGGATCATCATCAGTTATTATAGTGTATGTAATTATAATGATTATAACCAATTATGTGTATATGATATACATAAAATATGGGTGGAGCCTGGAAGGGGCGGAGTCACTACTAGTTCTGATGGTTCTGCTGAGGGAGTCGTACCTTCCCCAGGTTACTGTGTTCCGTCGCGATTTCCCGAAGAAAGAAGTAGACATGATTCCCATATTCAACCGCATGGAGGAAGTGAGGCTCTGAGAGACAGACAGAGAGAGGGAGAGTGGGAGAGACAGACAGACAGACCGAGACAGAGAGAGAGAGGGAGAGTGGGAGAGACAGACAGACAGACAGAGACAGAGAGAGAGACGTAGATACAGAAAGTGAATTATTATCATTGTTGATGTGAATTTTTGAAACGGGTTTATTGAGTGGATTGTGTGTGTGGGTGTGTGTGTGTGTGTGTGTGTGTGTGTTACCTTTTAACCATTTAGAGTCGTATTTGATGGTCCTCAGTGCTGATCCGTCCCCCATACTGCGGTAAATCACGGCATCACTGGCCAGGAAGTCCGCAACTGTAGCTGAGTACAGCTTCCCATCTGACACACACACACAGATATCAGACACATGCTTTTGTTAACTCCTAAAATTCTTCCTCCTTTTACTCTTCCCCAGTTTTTTTCCTCCTTGTATTTTATGGAGTTTTTTTAAAGGTGTGTGTTCTGTGGTTTTCAGTTTTCAGTCGTTTCTAATTCATAGAAAAAGCTACTCAGCTCTGACCAGACACACACACACACACACACACACACACACACACACACACACACACAGTCTCTTTCTGAATGGCACTAATTCAGCCCTCTTAAAAGGCCGAGCTGCACCGAGTGAGAGGAGGGGTGTGTGTGTGATTTATGTGTGAAATGACAATTTGCTTTAATATTTCCCCCAAAAAATGCCCTTCAGGCCATTTGTCACCCACTTTATTACACTCACTCACTCACACACACACACACACCTGCAAACAGGGCGACATTGGTCTGCTTGGCATCAAACGGGCATCGTGCCAATCCACTGATCTCTTCACCATCAAACTCCAGATTATCCAACTGAGAGAGAGAGAGAGAGAGAGAGTTTTATCTTCTTTGAACAGTGACTACACAGCTTTAGCTCTCAACATGTGCCAGTCTCTCTTACGCACACACACACACACACACACACACACACACACAATGAGGCTTCAGCTCAAACACAGTAAATAGATGGCGGGTTGGTGAGTGTAGAGTATTTTATGGATTAGATGTATTAATACTTATGAGGTAAAGCAACATGTAACTTGCTTATGACAAAGGGCATAAATATACTGTGTGTGTGTGTGTGTGTGTGTGTGTGTGTCCTACTCTGTAGTAACGGCACATTGGGTTGAAGCCGTTGGTGCCGCAGATGAAAACCAGATCATCATTTCGGGGAACCAGAACCTTAATGAAGTTATGACACTCATCCTGAGAGAGTGAGAGAACAGAGAAAAGAGAGAGAGAGAGAAAAGAGAGAGAGAGAGAACAGTGTTATGTTGCTGTAGTTGTGTGTCTCATTTCTTTCTCATTTTTGTCTCGTTTTCTATCACTCACTCTGTGTTTCCCTTTCATGGCGCACGTCTCCCGGTCCGCCTGGCCCGACCTCCATGTCAACTTCTGCAGGACAGAACCAAAGACGTTACCCACGATGCACATTTACACACACATCCCATTCACAGCCACGATGACTCTGAAGACGGCTCTGCTTTCTGTTTCATTACTTTATCCAGCAGACTGACCGGATAAAGAACCAAAAACAACTTCTGGTTCTTGAAGAATTCAAACTCACCCTGTAGGGGACGATCTCATTCCTGTACGACTCCCTCAGACTCACCAAATAAACCTGGTCCCTGTTAAAGAAGAAGAGACAACTAATCACAGTCCATCTCTGAGAGAGGGACAGAGAGAGAGACAGAGAGAGACCGAGAGAGAGAGAGACCGAGAGAGGAGGACAGACAGAGAGCGAGAGAGAGAGAGAGAGAGAGAGAGAGAGAGAGACAGAGACAGAGAGAGAGGGACAGAGGGACAGAGAGAGAGAGAGAGAGAGAGAGGAGGACAGACAGAGACCCAGAGAGAGAGAGAGAGAGAGAGAGAGAGAGACAGAGACAGAGAGAGAGGGACAGAGGGACAGAGAGAGACCGAGAGAGAGAGAGAGGAGGACAGACAGAGACCCAGAGAGAGAGAGAGAGAGAGAGAGAGAGAGAGAGAGGGACAGAGACAGAGAGAGAGGGACAGAGGGACAGAGAGAGACCGAGAGAGAGAGAGAGAGAGAGAGAGGAGGACAGACAGAGACCCAGAGAGAGAGAGAGAGAGAGAGAGAGAGGGAGAGAGAGAGAGACAGAGAGAGGGACAGACAGAGAGAGAGAGACAGAAAGCAGGTGTTCAGTAGGGGATCTGTAGCTGTAGAGTACTGGGATGAGGCTCCGCCCACAAATACTGAGCATCATTTTTAACTCGATTTTTAAATCAGGCTGTTTATTAAATGTTGAGGTATAACATGAGCTTCGTTTTGCCAACAAGGGGGCGTCGCTCTCTAGAGCAGCTTCATTTCACTCGTCTAAAACTGCTAACCCCTCATTGGTCAACACCTTTAACACGCTGCTTCTTCAACGTGGGCCTCGTTTTGCAAATTAGAGACAAATTTTATCACCATAGTCGATTAAGGTGCTATAGTTTCCATGGTTACAGTTAAGGAAAGCAGCATTGCCCCCTTATTTCATTCAAAGATAAAAAGCACTGGATATTTTTTGAGACAGAAAGACTAACAAACCGGAAACATCTGCGGCTGTAGTTTCAGAAATCTGCTCCAGGAACAGGAACGGAAAACATTTTAATTTAATTTCACAAAAATTCTTCAATTCTTTTCCAAGCACTTTGGGCCGCCTGCTAAAGCTTCCAACGATCATTTTATAAAGGTCTGACTGACGTCACCTACTCGGCTACTTCCTGTCAGTAACTACGGACTGACGGAGGAAGTTGTAAGGTTTTACCTGCCAGCGATGAAGAGCGTGTCCTGGATCTTGGTCATCAGCTGGAAGTCCAGCCGGTGCTGCGATTCGTTCCCCGACGGCCGACCCCGGAACACCGGATACTGACGGGAGTCTGAAGGAACAGCACACAGTTCCTCGAGATCAGCCCGGGCCTGCAGGGCTCCACACGTGACTACATTTTAGTCTTCATCATTTCAGTCAACACTCGCTACTCTAACGATACAGCAAACGTTCAAATAAAAAAAAAGTGAAAGTGACAACCCTTGTCATTGCGAGGTCACAGCACTGCAGACATTGGACCTCTGCATTTAACCCATGCAAACACCGTGCAGGCAGCTACTGAAAGCACCCGGGGAGCAGTGACGGGGACGATACCTTGCTCAAGGGTACCTCAGGGCAGCCTACTGGTGGGGAATCGAACCCACAATCTACCGATCCGGGGCGACTCCCTCACCACTAGAACACCGCTGCCCCTGACTTTCTTGACTATTCACACAGTGAACCACAACCAAACTCATCCTCTGTATTTAACACACACACCGTCCAGCAGGGGGCAGACATATCCAGCACTCGGGGAGCAGCGACGGGGACGGTACCTTTTCTGTCAAGAAAAGACAGAAAAGTGGAAGCCGCTAACGATGTGCCGTCACTTTAACCCAGCGACTGACTTTCCTGCTGCAACGAGTGTCCATCCAGAGCAGGGTTGCCAGATTTGGCTATTTTGGGACGAGGCCGCAGGATCGGAAGACCCTGGGTTTGAATCTCGGACCATTAGTTTGCCCTGAGCAAGGTACCGTCCCCGACACTGCTCCCCGAGTGCTGGATATGTCTGCCCCCTGCTGGACGGTGTGTGTGTTAAATACAGAGGATGAGTTTGGTTGTGGTTCACTGTGTGAATAGTCAAATAGTCCTTCATCTGCATGTCTTCTGTCCTCATCTTCCTCCTTCACACCGTCCCCCTGCATGTCCTCTCACCACATCCATAATCCTCTGGACACGTCCAAACCCACACAGTCTCCGTGTCTCCGAACCGTCCAACCTTTTTTAGTTTTAGGAGTGAATGATTCCTAAGTTGTTTTTAAGGTCAGCAGCCTTGCACTGGTGGCCTCTGTACTGCATATTGATCAGCCAGGACTGGAAGTGATTGGCTGCACTGTTGAGCTGCCTCTGAGTCACAGGATCCTGAGTCATTAGCTGCCTTTGTACTGCAGTGTATTGATCTTTTCTGGAGAATATTGACAACTAGTTGCATTTCTGCTGCTGGTCGTTGTCTCCCTGCATGTTAATTGGCCTTGGAGGAGATCTTTAGTCTTCCTGAACCGAGTCATAAAAATACAGAGGAAGGGACTCTGTCGATGCAGCCTCTGATACTTTGTGAAAAGTTGTGAACCTGTTTGGAAAGTTTTTTTGAAGCAGGCACATCACGTTCTCAAACACTTTTAGATCTTATCTGGTGCGTTTCTCTTACAGTGTCTGTCCACAACGTCCAGGGGGACGATGTCCTCTGGGAAACTGATGGCATGGTGAACAGGCGGCAGCAGCAGCAGCAGGCCGAGAACGGATACACTCCTCCAACACATCTCCCTCTGCAGGATACACACTGCCGCTACCGCACGAAGGGGGGTGTTACCTGAACACACACACACACACACACACACACACACATTAGACAGGGTGTACACACTGCTCAAATGTTTTTCTGCAAGTCAGACAACAATCCTGCATATGTTGAGATATTTAGGAGGCTTGTTTGATCATTTCCACACACACACACACACACACACACTGCTTCAGTGTGTAAACTTGTCTTGGCTGATCTTGTAGATTTCAGGGGGTCTTGGCTGATCCATGTTGACAGAGACAGTAGGAAACACTCTGCACGTACACACACACACACACACACACACACACACACACACACAGCTTTGATGGCGTATTGTTTGATGTATTGTCTGAGCACAGTTTCCTCAGGCCACTCCTGAAGGAACATCCTTCAGAGAACAACAGTGTGTGTGTGTTTGTGTGTGTGTGTGTGTTTAGTTTCCTTCCTCAGTGTACAAGTTCACTGAATTCATTCACTAAAACACACACACACACTCATGTGTGCAAGGCAGAGTGTGTGCTTTGGTTGCTTGTGTCCTAGAGTGACTGCGTTTACATGTAATCAAGTATGCGCATGTTAATGAACTGCTAATGAGCTGTTAATGAGTTCTGTACTGCTGAATATTAATGAGCCTAGCAAATGACTGATGTGGATGGAAGGAGGGCTAGAGCGAGCAATGGAAAACAAGAACTGAGAAAGGAGTAGAAAAGATGGGTGTAAAAAAGAGAAGTAGGCGAAGGGAAGAGACCGAAGGATAGGATGAGGAGAGAGCATAGGAAAGAAAGAAAGAAAATCCATGAGGGGAAAAAAGAGTAAAGGGTACAAAAAGAATGGAGTAAAGAGAGAAGAACAATCAAGGCTGTGAAGAAAAGGGAGTGAAAGAGTGAAAAAGAGTCAAACAAGGTGTCAAAGAGACACAGCAAGGGCTGACAATTACCCGGGACACACACACACACACACACACACACACACACACCCCATCTGAAGGTTGAGCAGGTCAAGCCCTTCACTCTGATCAATAAAGTCCAGATCAATCACACACTGATCAATCACACACTGATCAATCACCGCAACTGCTGCTTATTACCTGTGTATGTGCGTGTGTGTGTGTGTGTGTGTGTGTGTGCAAACTGCTTGATAAATGTCTAATATGCATTTTGTTGTTAATTCTAAAACATTAATATCAGCAATCAGCCTATTAATTAATAATAAATGATCCACTGTTTAATATTTAATGCACCTTTAGTGTTTCCTTTAAGAAGCACTAGGAGCCCTTTCCTTCCACCCCCCCCCTCTCACACACACACACACACACACACAAAAATAATGGAGTTTTTGCTTCTCTAATCCATTCATTTGGCAGTTCATTTAATTAAAAATTATTAATCCATGTAAAATCTCTCAGACTGAACCAACAATCAGGAGACAGTACACTCTCAGTAGAACTGTCCTCTCTCTCTCTGGGTGTGTAGGGTGGTCCTCCCTCTCCCCCATCACTCAGTAGAACTGTCCTCTCTCTCTCTGGGTGTGTAGGACGGTCCTCCCTCTCCCCCATCACTCAGTGTAACTGTCCTCTCTCTCTCTGGGTGTGTAGGACGGTCCTCCCTCTCCCCTATCACTCAGTGTAACTGTCCTCTCTCTCTCTGGGTGTGTAGGGTGGTCCTCCCTCTCCCCCATCACTCAGTAGAACTGTCCTCTCTCTCTCTGGGTGTGTAGGGTGGTCCTCCCTCTCCCCCATCACTCAGTAGAAGTGTCCTCTCTCTCTCTGGGTGTGTAGGGCGGTCCTCCCTCTCCCCCATCACTCAGTAGAACTGTCCTCTCTCTCTTAATTGTTAATCTGTTACTTATAGAAATAATAAAATGTGTCGTTTGGTTCCAGACTGGGCCTTTATTGTGAGAATTACAAAATAAAAGCTTTTCAGGAAACGAAAAAAAAGAACAGGTAACGGTGAGTGTGTGTTACAGGAGTTACATTATTGATCTGCTGTTTATCTGAGACTGTTCACCCTAATCAGACACTAAACAACTGATCACACTCAGACAGAGAGACAGAGAGAGAGAGAGAGAGAGAGTCTAACGAGGTTACAAATTAATCTTTTGTTTCCACCGACTGATCTATACTGCAGACATCAGCAACACTCTCTTTCTGTCTCATCTGCCTGGCTTCATCGCTCCTCACCCTCAACTCTCTCTGCGTATTCCCTCTTTCTCCTCTCCCACCTCACACTTTCTCCCCTCATCCTCTGCTATTGCTCCATTTTCTCTCAAATCTTTCCTGTTTCTCCCCATCTGATGTTCTTTTTACCTTGAATTTTACTTGTTTATTATTATATATTATTATTATTTATTATTATACATTAGAATATTATGGGGCAGCGGTGTCCTAGTGGTTCGGGCGTTGGCCCTATGATCGGAGGATCGGGGGTTCGAACCCCTTCCCAATAGGTTACCCTGAGGTGCCCTTGAGCAAGGTACCGTCCCCGTCCCGCTCCTCTCTGCGATGGGCTGGAGACCTGTCCAGGGTGCGTCCCCTGTCCTCGCCCTGTGTGCGCTGCGTTGGGACACCAACACCCCCCGCGACCCCGTTTGGGACAAGTGGCAGAAAATGAATGGATGTATTATATTATTATTATTATTATTATATATTATATATGTTTATTTATAATTTATTTATAACTTATTTGTTACTGTTTACTGTATATATGGTCGCCTTCCCTAATCTTCATGTAAATATGTATATGTGTATATATATAGATAGATTATTTATTATTTATAGCTCTGTACTTGTTCCTCGTTCTTTATATTTTTCTGTGCATCTGTCTTTATATTCTTTCTGTCTCCTTAAAGAGCCCTGTAACGCCCAAATTTCCCATTCGTGGGAGAATAAAAGATTACTCTACTCTCTTCTTCTTCATTCTATTTTTCATCGTTCCTGTCTTTCAGTCTCTCTCTTTACATCTCTTTTCTATTTCCATTTTAGCTTGATAGTTCTTTCTAAATCATTCTCTCTCACTATTCTCCCCTGCTTTCTTTCCTTTCCTTTCACACTCTCCCTCTTCTGTCCTTCTCTTCTTGATCTCTTTCCATTTTTCTCCCTTCATCTTTGATCTTTCCTTCTTTCTCCGCTTGTTTCTCCCTCACTCGTTTTCTCTTTCTGTCTCTCTTCATCACCAGAGGATGTGCACACAAAACTGACTCGCTCCAAATTTTCAAAGCAGCACTTCACCTTTCTTACACACACACACACACACACACACACACACACACACAGACACAGACACACACACACACACACAGACACAGACACACACACACAGACACACACACACACACAGACACAGACACAGACACAGACACACACACACAGACACACACACACACACACAGACACAGACACACACACACACACACACACACAGACACAGACACACAGACACAGACACAGACACACACACACACACACAGAGACACAGACACACACACACACACACAGACACAGACACACACACACAGACACAGACACACACACACAGAGACACAGACACACACACACAGAGACACAGACACACACACACACACACACACACACACACACAGACACAGACACAGACACACACACACACACACACACACACAGAGACACAGACACAGACACACACACACACACACACACACACAGAGACACAGACACACACACACAGACACAGACACACACACACACACACACACACACACACACAGACACAGACACACACAGAGACACAGACACACACACACACACACACACACAGAGACACAGACACACACACACACACACACACACACAGACACAGACACACACACAGAGACACAGACACACACACACACACACACAGACACAGACACAGACACACACACACACACACAGAGACACAGACAGACACACACACACACACACACACACACACAGAGAAATGAAGTAAATATGATTAAGCTGAACACTGGAACATATTAGTGGGCAGGGCCTTTAGTGTGTGTGTGTGTGTAAATGCTCTGATCCAGTTTCAGCTCTTTAACACACACTCCAGTTCAGCTACAGTCCAGCCACACACTCAGAGAGAGAGAGAGAGGGAGGAAAAGTACAACAGGTCAGAAAGGAGGAGGGAAGGAGAGAGAAAAGAAACTGAAGGCAGAACAGAAACAAAAGGACGTCCAAAGGTCAGTCGTCTGAGGTTTCTCCTGATCTGCAGGCGGAGGAACACGTTTCCTCCTGAGTGGTGAAGCTTCTGATTCCTGCCCTGCAGCTCAGCAGCGCCCCCTACTCCCACCCCCAAACACACACACACACACACACACACACACCTCAGCAGCGGCCAGACTGTCTCAGCTACTCTGACTCAAACGCTTACACCTTCACTCTCTCTGTATTGGGCCCTTTCTCACTCCTCCGTTCTCCTTTTCTATCCCTTTCTCTTTTTCAGTCTCTTTGCACTCTCTCTCTCCTCTGCTGGTGTTTAGCTGGTGGGGCAATAAAGGAATAACAAAAAAAAGAGGGTGGGGGCAAAAGGCACTGCTGCTGCCAACTGTGTGTGTGTGTGTGTGTGTGTGTGTGTGTGTGTGTGTGTGAGTGAGAGACTTCAGTATTACTCCAGAGAGACTCAGCACCATGAGATTACTCATCTCTCCTCAGAGCCTCTAATCATTACTGCGCACACACACACACACAC
>JABMDN010000880.1:0-24799 GCA_017165825.1 Hepsetus odoe | reverse complement strand
ACACACACACACACACACACACACACACACACACACACACACACACACACACACTCTATATATACATACTAAATGTAGTTTATATTGTAGACATAAGAATTTTTATAGTTGAACAATATGCAGCTGATATTTAGTTCATATTATTCATTTCTGACAGACGAGTTCCAGCTTGAGTAAAAGGGAAGGTTTACAGGACAGTAGTGAGACCAGCTATCTTGTAAGGATTGGAGATGGTGGCACTGTCTAAAAGACAGGAGGTGGAGCTGGAGGTGTCAGAGTTAAAGATGCTGAGATGTTCGTTGGGTGTGACGAGGATGGACAGGATTAGAAATGAGTATATTAGAAGGACAGCTCAGGTTAGACGTCTTGGAGACAAAGTTAGAGAAGCAAGGTTTGGACATGTCCAGAGGAGAGACGATGAGTATATTGGAAGGAGGATGTTGAAAATGGAGCTGCAAGGAAAGCGGAAAAGAGGAAGACCAAAGAAGAGGTTTATGGACGTGGTGAGAGAGGACACGCAGGTGATTGGTTTGAAGGAGGAAGATGCAGAAAACTGGAAGAAATGGAGAAGGTTGATCCACTGTGGCGACCCCTGAATGGGAGCCAGAAGAAGAAGAAGATTATTATTATTAGTGTGTCTTTACCTGAGGCGATGTCTATACTGTGCCGATCCTCCTCCAAACATCTGATTTTCTGTGAAACATCTGGTTTTCACAGAAATTAAATATTCCTTTTCCGAGTCCAGGCATTACTGGAGAGGAGATCGTCTCCTGTCCAGTCTGACTGGGACGTGGCTTTTTGTTCTGATCAGGAATCTACAGGGAGCTTTGCCTGGAGTCTGTGAAGCACAGGTACGACTGTGAAACTCAGGCTGCTTTCCAGCACTGGGAGGTGAGTCCCTGCATCGGTGAGAATCATATCATCTCCGGGAGCTTTCTGTCAGAATCAGAGACGAGATGTCACGAGACAGCCTAGGACTGCTAGGACTGTACTATATACACCATATACTATATAAACTGTAGCATATACACTATATACTATATAAACTGTACTATATACACTATATACTATATAAACTGTCTCTATATACACTATATACTATATAAACTGTCTCTGTATACACTATATACTATATAAACTGTACTATCCATCCATCCATCCATCCATCCATCCATCCATCCATTCTCTCCTGCTTATCCGAGGTCAGGTCGCGGGGGCAGCAGCTCCAGCAGGGATGCCCAGACTTCCCTCTCTCTGGCCACTTCTTCCAGCTCCTCCGGGCAGATCCCAAGGTGTTCCCAGGCCAGCCGAGAGACATAGTTTCTCCAGCGTGTCAGAAACTTCCCCGGGGTCTCTTTCCGGTGGGACGTGCCCGGAACACCTCACCAGGGAGGCGTTCTGGGGAAATGCTAATTAGATGCCCAAGCCACCTCATCTGACTCCTCTCGATGCGGAGGAGCAGCGGCTCTACTTTGAGCCCCTCCCGGATGTCCCGAGTCGAGGTCAGCAGCGCACCATCCCCACTATACACTGTGTTGACTGTGCACTGCTTTCCCCTCCTGAGACGCCGGCTGGTGGACCAGAACCTCCTCGAGGCCATCTGGAAGTCCTTCTCCATGGCCTCTCCAAACTCCTCCCATGCCCGAGTTTTTGTTTCAGCAACCACCAAAGCCGCATTCCGCTTGGCCTGCCAGTACCTATCAGCTGCCTCCGCAGCCCCACTGGCCAAAAAGGCCCTGTAAGACTCTTTCTTCAGCTTGATGGCATTCCCCACCGCCGGTGTCCACCAACGGGTTCTCAGGTTGCCACCGCAACAGGCACCGACCACCTCCCGGCCACAGCTCCGGTCAGCCCCCTTGACAATGGAGGCACGGAACATAGTCCATTCAGACTCAATGTCCCCCACCTCCCCCGGGACGTGGTTAAAGCTTTGACGGAGGTGGGAGTTGAAGCTTGTCCTCACAGGGAACTCTGCCAGACGTTCCCAGCAGACCCTCACAATACGTTTGGGCCTACCAAGCCTGACCGGCATCCTCCCCCACCAACGAAGCCAACTCACCACCAGGTGATGGTCGGTTGACAGCTCCGCCCCTCTCTTCACCCGAGCGTCCAAGACATGTGACCGCAAGTCCGACGACACGACCACAAAGTTGATCATTGACCTGCGGCCTAGGGTGTCCTGGTTCCAGGTGCACATGTGGACATCCTTATGCCTGAACATGGTGTTCGTTATGGACAATCCGTGACGAGCACAAAAGTCCAATAACAAAACACAGCTCTTGTTCAGATAGGGGAGACCATTCCTCCCAATCAAGCCCTTCCAGGTGTCACTGTCATTACCCACGTGAGCATTGAAATCCCCCAGCAGAACTATGGAGTCCCCAGGAGGGATGCTCTCTAGTGCCCCTTCCAGAGACCCCAGAAAGGGTGGGTAGTCCAGACTGCTGTTTGGCGCATAAGCGCAGACCCGTCCCCCAACCCGAAGGCGGAGGGAGGCCACCCTCTCATCCACCGGGGTAAACCCCAATGTACTGGCTCTTAGCCGG
This sequence comes from Hepsetus odoe, assembly GCA_017165825.1. Classification (NCBI taxonomy): domain Eukaryota; kingdom Metazoa; phylum Chordata; class Actinopteri; order Characiformes; family Hepsetidae; genus Hepsetus; species Hepsetus odoe. The sequence continues at coordinate 22,253 of JABMDN010000880.1, read as the reverse complement.
GGGGCAATAAGTATGCCCACACCTGCTCGGTGCCTCTCACCGGTGGCAACTCCAGAGTAGAATAGAGTCCAGCCCCTCACAAGGAGTTCCAGAGTCCAAGCTGTGCGTCAAGGTGAGTCCAACTATATCTAGCCAGAACTTCTCAACCTCACGCACTAGCTCAGGCTCCATCCCCACCAGAGAGGCGACATTCCACGTCTCTAGAGCCAGCTTCTGCAGCCGAGGATCAGACCACCAAGGCTCCCGTCTTCAGCCACCGCCCAGCTCACATTGCACCCAACCTCTTTGGCCCCTCCCACAGGTGGTGAGCCCATGGGTGAAGGCCCGACCACCAGGCGCTCGCCATCGGAACCCACCTCCAGGCCTGGCTCCAGAGGGAGGCCCCGATGACCCACGTCCGGGTGAGTGAAAACGTCTTCCAAGGATCTTTCTCATCATAAGAGGTCTGAACCGCTCTGTGTCTCTTCCCTCACCTAGGACCTGTTTGCCTTTTGCGTGCCCCTACCAGGGGCATAAGCCCGCGACAACATAGCTCCCAGGATCATTGGGACACGCAAACCCACCACGATAAGGTGGCAGTTCGAGGAGAGGTAAACTGTACTATATACACTATACACTATATAAACTGTATTATGCACGCCATATACTATATAAACATTTACATTTACATTTACATTTACGGCATTTAGCAGACGCTCTTATCCAGAGCGACTTACATGTCCTAATTACAGGGACAGTCCCCCTGGAGCAACTCAGGGTTAAGGGTCTTGCTCAGGGACCCAGTGGTGGTAGTGCTAGAGGTATCTTGATCCAGAGGTCCGTAGGCAAGTACCCTACCACTAGACCACCACCACCCATAAACAGTCTCTATATACACTTTATACTATATTAACTGTACTATATACACTATATACTATATAAGCTGTCTCTATATAAACTATATACTATATAAACAGTCTCTGTATACACTTTATACTATATAAACTGTACTATATATGCTATATACTATATAAGCTGTACTATATACACTATGTACTATATAAACGTCTCTATATACACTACATACTATATAAACTGTACTATATACACAATATACTATATAAACTGTCTCTATATACACTATATACTATATAAACTGCTTCTATTTACGCTATATGCTATATAAACTGTACTATATACACTATATACTATTTAAACTGTATAATGCACACCATATACTATATAAACAGTCTCTATATACACTATGTACTATATAAACTGTCTCTATATACACTATATACTATATAAACTGTCTATAATTTGACTTCATATTTACATTTACAGAAGTTCATATTAAATATCTTTCATCACATTGTACTTCTGATTTTGTTCCATATTTGTTTAATGGCCACTTTCCTCTTCAAAATGTTGGAACATCAAGGCCGGTTCTCTTGTTTTTGCACTGAAGACATTTGGGTTTGAGACTGAACGATAGATGAGAAACCAGTAAGGGAGGCACAAGCCTGTGCATTTCTTTGTGCTGGTCCCAGTACCAGATAAGTAGTAATAACCAGTATTCACTACCACCACCGTTCTTTAGCACAGCCTCAACTCTCTTAGACCAGCTCCTTTCTTTAAGTCTTCTTCAGGAACATTTCTCCAGGAACTTGTAGGACATCCCAAAGCTCTTCTTTGGACATCGGCTGCCTTTGGTTCTCCATTCTCTGTGGAGATGATCCCACACTGCTTCTGAAACACACACTTTGTTCTTTCTTTTTCACGTTTCCTGTTTTATTACTACACTGTTAGAAAAAACATAGCTTTACATCCAAATGCATACATTTGTTTATTTTTATTAAGTGAAACTTATTAAGTGACTGTTTTTGGTTCACTGTTTGTTCACACAGACAATAAACACATTCTTTGCATTTAACAAACACACACACTAGGCCACCGAAGCCCTGTCAGTTTTATAGCTAGATTAATGCTAACTGAAAACATTTTAAATATATTTTTTCAGTTATAAACTTTTGCACACTACTGTATATTCACAGTTGAAAGTCACTCAGTTTTTTTTTTTTTTTGCTCCTTGCACTTTTAGAACTTGATGACATCTCAATGGGCTATTGTGACATCATCTGTATGGGCCACTTCAACAGAGTTCTAACAGGCGATGACATCATCGGACTGAACTCTATAAATAGGGGCACACGAGGGTCAACCTTTCAGATTTAAAACTTCATTGATGCGACTAAGAGCGACTTGTTGATCTTTCTAAGTTCTTAAGTTATCAAGCATTCTTGAGTTCTTTTTGGGAGCAATTAAAGAACATGGATTACACAGAGGATTTAAGAACTGCTATACAGTTCTTAAACCGTGAGGTGTTTCATCTCGATGGTGTTGAGGATGAAATCCAGGCAGCATGGAGGACGGTTCAAAACAACATGAACCGCATGTGCGGGATGTCTGAGGCTGAGAAGCTGGACAGAAAGAGGGAGGAGGAGCAGATGAAGAGAATTCGTGGAGAGGAAGAAAAACTGTTGTTGGCTAAGGGGATGAAGATGGTTACCAGGATTGCAGAACTAACAGCACAGCTGGAAGCCCAGGCACGGATGAAAGAGTTGTCTGTGGAAAAAGCAGGGACTTCAGGATCAGAAATGCTGCAGCATGAAAGGGAGATGATCGAAAGCCCAGTTGAAGTGGTGGAGAGCGTGATAACGGAGAGAGAGAATGGACTCCTCCAAGCCATTCCTGCTGTGATTGTACAGAAGCAGAGGCTGATGGAGGAGCTGAAGCTGAAAAGAGCCTGCCAGATGCCAGTGAATCTGAGCAAGAAAGAGCAGAAGGAATGGAGGAAGATGCAGGAGAAAAAGGAGAAAGAGGTCATCAGGCAAAAGAAAAAGGAGGAACGCAGGCCGATTGATCAGCAAAACACCTTGAAGGAGAGCAGAGAGACCAGAAGCTTCTGGAGGAGGCTCTTCAAAAGGAGAGGGTGAAGAAAAGGAGGGGATTGACTGGACTGACAAACCCACTGGACTGACAAACCTACCGGACTGACAGACCCACCGGACTGACAAACCTACCGGACTGACAAACCCACCGGACTGACAAACCCACCGGACTGACAAACCCACCGGACTGACGAGCACTGCAGGAGAAAGCTCTGGATGTTGCTCTGATGGAGATCATGAAGCACTTCAGGGTGATGGACAGAACCCTGAAAGTCGCTCTGATCGAGATCATGAAGCACTCCAGCATAAAGTAAATCAAAATAAATCATAAAAATGTATTTTCTGCTGTTTCCTGCTTTGTGTTGTTTTACTGTTTAAACTGTAAGTGTTTAATGAGCTTTTAGTAAATAAGAGACTTTATTCGCTGCACTTGGTCAGAATTACAGTCAGAGACCAAAACCAGGCTTCAAATCAAAATCTGATCTTTACTGGAGGAAACGAGGAGAGTGGACTTTGGGCTAATACGGTGTCAAATAATATACTAACATACTACTGTACTACTGTACTACTGTACTAACACACTACACACTAATACTCTACACACCAATACTCTACACAATAACACACTACACACCAATACTCTACACACTAACACTACACAGTACACGCTAACACACACACTAACACACTACACACTTACACACTACACACCACACCACACTAATACTCTACACACTAACACACTACACACTACAAACTAACACACTAAAACACTACACTCTAACACACTACACACTAATACTCTACACACTAACACACTACACTCTACACACTACAAACACACTAAAACACTACACTCTAACACACTACACACTAATACTCTACAAACTAATACGCTGATATAGTATATACTATATTACTTGAATACTAGAACCTCTCTGGACTGTGGATAGAGACAGGGACAGAGGCAGAGAGACAGAACTTTATAAAAAGTGAAAAATATGTTTTTCATTGTTTTTTTATGATTTTTACATGCGTTTCTACCATTCTGTAAGAGAATATATACTACTACTACTACTAATAATAATAATAATAATAATCACTATTATTGTTATTATTATTATTATTAATTCTCAAACTGACCCAGTTGGTTTGAACATTTGGGACACTGGGTGAACTGGACTGGTCTGTGGAGCTGGAGACTGAAGATGAATGAAGTTTTTGATGAGTCTCTCAAACATTTTCATGACTCCTGATGTGCAACAGGCCGGTAATCCTTCAGGCTCATGGGTTCTGTGTTCTTCTGTTCTGGGTCAGTGGTGGTTCTCGTAAAGTAAGTATGGAGCACAGACTGGACCTGAGACTGAAGATCACCATACTCCGTTCGAAGACTCTTCATAAGCTGTGTCTGAATCCACACCCTGTTCACCGTCTGGTCTAAACAACTTGTTTTTCAGAATCTTCATTTGGGTTAAAAACACAGTCATAACCAGGACAGAGATGGAGCTGCTCTATTGTTTAGGCAAATTAGACTTTAAAGGTTCTGGGTTTGAAACCTAGATCAGTAGGTTGCCTTGAGGTTCCCTTGATGAAGGTACCGTACCCATCACTGCTCCTGCTGGATGGGGTGTGGGTGAGTGTGTGCGTTAAATGCAGAAGATGTTTGGTTGTGGTCCACTGTGTTCACAATAACTAATAGTCACTTTCACTTTCACAAATACTGAATTTTACATTTTGGAGCTGTCAGGAAGAAGAGGAGAAAGAGGAGGTTTATGAATGTGATGAGAGAGGACCGAGGGGACAGTGTGAAAGAGGAAGATGCAGCGGACAGGAAGACATGGAGACAGACCATCCACATCCATAAACCTCCTCTTTGTCCTTCCTCTTCTCCTCTTTCCTGGTAGCTCCATTCTCAGCATCCTTCTCCTGATATACTCCTCGTTTCCCCTCGGGACGTGTCCAAACCAGCACAGTCTCACTTCCCTCTCTGTGTCTCAGTGTCTCCCTTCATTAATGAAATCAGTTCTGCTAAATGAAGGAGGGTGCAATAACTTTTTCTCCTGACAGGTGTTGGTGAGTTTATTCCATCAGTGAATGTGAATCATGTGTGTATGTGTGTATGTGTGTGTGTGTGTGTGTGTGTGTGTGTGTGTGAGTGTGTTTGTGTGTGAGTGTGTGTGTGTATGCATGTGTGTGTTTGTGTGTGAGTGCATGTGTGTGTGTGTGTGTGTGTGTGTGTGTGTCTGTGTGCGTGTGAGTGTGTTTGTGTGTGAGTGTGTGTGTGTATGCATGTGTGTGTTTGTGTGTGAGTGTATGTGTGTGTGTGTGTGTGTTTGTGTGTGAGTGTATGTGCATGTGTGTAGGTGTGTGAGTATGTATGTGTGTGCGTATGTGTGCGTGCGTGTGTGTGTATGAGTGTGTGTGTGTGTATGTATGTGTGTATGTATGTCTATATATTTGTGTGTGAATGTGTGTGTCTGTGTGTGTGTATGTATGTGTGTATGTGTGTGTGTTTGTGTGTGAGTGTACAGTGCTGTGCAAAAGTTTTAGGCAGGTGTGAAAAAATGCTGTAAACAAAGAATGCATTCAGAAATATAAATATTGATTGTTTATTTGGATCAATTTACAAAATGCAAAGTGAGCGAACAAAAGTAAAATCTTAATCAAATCAATATCTGGTGTTTCTGCCTTTTGCCTTCAAAGCAGCATCAGTTCTTCTAGGTACACTTGCACAAAGTCAGGGATTCTGTAGGATTATAGTCGGTGTACGTTCAACCTGTTTTACCAAAAAGGTACTGATGTTCATCAATGTCACATGGAGGTTGAAACACAGTCATGTTTGGAACAACCAACCAGCCAAGTTCCTTCAAAAACTGTGTGCAAGTGTACCTAGAAGAGCTGAAGCTGTGTTGAAGGCAAAGGGTGGTCACACCAAATATTGATTTGATTTAGATTCTCTTTTGTTCATTCACTGCATTTTGTCGATTGATGAAAATAAATGATGAACACTTCCATTTCTGAAAGCGTTCTTTGTTTACAGCATTTTTTTCACACCTGCCTAAAACATTTGCACAGTACTGTATTTATAGACATATATTCAGTTTTTATTTTTATTGATCATTTATCGACTGTGTAACCTTAAATGTAACAGTTGTGAAGTATTTTACTCTACATCTGGGTAAGAGTATCTTGGTAAACTCTTTTAGATATACTCAGTGAAGTTTTGTGCTTTTTATATATTTTTTTCTTTGTTATGAGCACAGTTATATTATCCTGAATCAGCACGTGGGATACTCTAATGTCCTTCAATTGGTTATTTTGTCATCACGAGAGCTGGATCAGTTGGGAATCACTGAACGCAAGAGCTGAAAGTGTTATCACAACATCTGGGTAGAGTGGGAATTTTTCCCTCTGAAAAATGGCGAAGGGTTGGCACAGAGGTTTTCACCCTCTCTTGGGGAACGGGTCTCTCTTCTTAGTAACTCCAATGGTGCACTATGGTGCACTAAGATCTAAGAGAACAAGAACAGTGATGTTTCCTGCATCACTCGAGACCATTATATCATTCACCACTCTAGTTAGAGCAGTTTCTGTGCTATGGCCAAGCCGGAAGCCTGATTGGAGTTTATCTAGGAGGTTCTGCGTGTCTAGATATGACTGCAGTCTCGCAACTAGTTTTTCTAGAATCTTAGAGAGAAACGGGACATTAGAGATGGTCTATAATTACTTGGTGAGTGAGGGTCCAAGTTAGGTTTTTTAAGCTGTGGTCTAACCACTGCTGTTTTAAACTGATTGGGGACTACACCTGAGGTCAAGGATGCGTTCATGATATCAAGTATAGTTGTTGATAGTACTCCTAAGGGTTCCTTCAGGAGCTTGGTTGGGATGGGATCTAGCCGACAGGTCGTGGAGTTTGCCTTGGTTATAACAGAAAATAGCTCAGAGTTATCAATGAGATTAAAATCACTAAAATATTGTGAGCACTGTTCTGGTAATGGATTAATTTGAGGGCTAATAGGGCACATTTGGAGCCTAATGTTGTTAATTTTATCATTAAAAAACTTAAGAAACCTATCGTTAGTAATACTACATGCTGGCCTTTTATCAGTTTTGTCTGTTAGCTGAGCGAGTGTCTGAAATAAATAGCGGGGGTTATGCTTGTTGTTTTAACCGCATTTATTGTTCTTCCTGACCTGTAAGTCGGAGGGGGGGGGGGTATATAAAGTCAAAATCCCACGGGAGAGCAAGCAGTTGCACCTGCAAACAGTTGTATTTTGTCCAGTGTCTTACGTCTGTCTCACGAGTTCCCAGAAGCTCTCCAGCAGCAAAGAGTTCCATTTGTGGATCAACAGGTCCCACAGAAAGCCTGTAGAGAACGGTTACAGTTCTAATCAAGCAGCTGCGTTTACAGTTGAGAACTGGATGGGAAACTGGATGGGAAGAAACCTTGAAATGCTGGTAAGACAGGGAGCCCTCAGTGAAGAGACCTTTGTCTATTGTTGGTGAAGTGGTAAAGGTGGGGAAACAGAGGTGTCAATCATGACAGCACTGAATATTATTGGTGGAAAATAATGAATGGGATGGATTTATGTCAATGTTAAAGGAGAACAAAGGTGATTGAAATGTATGTAAAGTCCAAAGTTGGGATGAGCATTTGGAGCTGCTCCCACTGGACCACGCCTGCTGAAACTGCAGTAAAGTGGTTGTGCCGCATCTCTCTGACTCTGTTTGATTTTTTCACCGCAATGATTTCAGACTTAGAAAAACTTTCTAAATATTCAGTTCAATTTTCAACGACAGTAACTGTACGGATCAGAAGTAAGATAGAAGCTGGATCCAGTTAACCTGGAATGAAGGTGAATATATTTGTCATTGTGAAACAGCACAGCACACAGTTCAATACAATAAAATGCAGCCTCTGCTTATCGCCAGTACACAAACACGCAGCAGGCAGCAGCTCTATCCACTGACCGGGGAACATTGTTCTGGACAGTACCTTGCTTATGGATGCATTTTCAGTCCTCTCGACCCCACTCTGGACCGACAGTTAGGGGAAGGAGTGAGTGTTTGAGACCTAAGAAGGAAATTAAATTTCCCTCCACCCTGAAATGAACATCCACAACACCGCAGTGAGCTGGGCCTGTGCCAGCGTAGCATAATGTGTGTGTGTGTGTGATCAGGTGATTTACATGAAAATTAAATCAGTAAATCTGAGCTATTAATTCAAGAAAAAAACAAACGGCAGTTACATCAGACGATGATGATTCACGCGTGTCCATTTAAATCGAAATATTTTAAAGTGTAACGAAGATTTATCCCAACAGCAGTGTAGCTTTAATTAATACGCAGAAGGTAAATATGAAGCAAAAACACCATCGTTCTTGCAATCTGGGCATGAATCTTTATTGGAAATGATTCATAACAAAATAAGAGACCATTTAAATAGCAGTATTAAAATTACATTGAATCACTTGTGATTTTCTGTTCTGTCTCTTCTGTCCCACTTGTCAATCTCAATCTGACCCAGTTGCACTTCTCAAAATTGTCCTCCAACAAAAACGGTGTGGTCAATGGGAGAAGATCTGTATCCTTGATGTGATCCAGGAACTGTCAAATGGTCCTCCAGTGCAGGTTGTCTTCAAGAAGGCTGGTTCCTGTCTGGAGTCTCTAATCCTGGAGGACTGCTGCAGTGGGTGCCTACATAGAGCACTGACAGAATGAAGGAGATAGAGAGGGAAACATAAACAAACATGGTCAGTTTAAGTCTAGTAAATATGTTTACAGAAATAAATCTGATTAAAAATGTGATTCCCTTTTTCAAATCATCTAAAATGTTGAGGCTCTGGGTCGTATGATCAGCAATTGCATCTGAAAAACAGACACTCAAACACACGCACTCACACTCTCACAGAAAAGAAAAAAAAGACATTAATAAGAAAACATTACTATTAGATAAAAGGTATATAATGGCCGAAAGTGCCCTGCAGTCGATTAAAATCCTGGGGATGGTCCTGGAGGTCTGCTGAAAACCACATTAGGTGCCGGTGTCTCCAGGGTCTGGATGTTATCAGACTCATGAGACCTGAAATGACCATCATTGTCAATGGTGTTGGATTCTCCGATTGAGAACCGAGGTTTGAAGAGTCAGTGATGAGGCGATGAGGTTTTAAGCTATAGCAAAGTTTTTTAGCAGATAAGCAACAAAGTTCTTAGAAGATGTTCAAGAGGCCAGTCAGTGGTCCTCTCTGTGTTGAATCCTCTCTCTCTCTCTCTCTTGCACAGTTCAGAGTGTGCCTTTTTATCTGTCCTATGTCCTTTTTTCTTCTCCCCACAGTAACTCCTTTGCCCTTTTCACCATAGTTGATTCCATGGCCCTATTCCTGTAGTTCGACCATTCCTATGTCCTTCCATCCCTGAACCAGCCCAACGCCCTTTCACCCCTGTCACCCTAAATCCCTTCCCTAGGTAGTATTCACGTCCCTGTCACCTTTAACCTATATATTGTTAACTGCATCTCTATTTTTCTATGTTCTCTTCTGAGTAACGCTTTCTTTACACATCAAAAACACTCAAACAAGGTCATAGTCTTAGATTAGGTGTCTCCACCAGAGGCCTTGGAGCTCCCGGAGACAGAGAGAGAAAGAGAACAGAGAGAGAAAGAGAACAGAGAACAGAGAAAAATAGAGAATATATGCGTATATATAAAATAAGTAAGTAAGCTACAATCCGTCACTCCCCCCTGTGATTCTATGTAAACCCATTGAATCAACAATTGAATTAAAGCAAAGACCCTGATCATCATGCTAAATATTCAAAATCAAAATGTGATTAATGATTGAACCATAATCATACCATCATCATCATGTATCACTACAGGTAATGATCAAATATTTCCACATCTGGAGACAGAGAGACTACATTGACATGTACAGCCTTACATGTCCTGGAAACAAAGCATAAAACAGTCTTGATCATCAGGAGAATCAGAGTAATTGAACATATGAGTACAACAAAGACTTGAAGAATATGAGTGGCTAGAACCCCAAACGTGCTGGTGAACCATCCGAAGGGGTCCAATGAAGATGTAGAGGCGGTGGGCATAACTTTGACCTGTTTTCTGATCTCTGAAATTAGAGTTGAGACATTATGGGACACGTCTGGAATGAATGAGCAACACTCGTCCCCAATAACAGCACAAGTTCCACCTTTTTCAGCAAGCAAGAGGTCAAGAGCCAACCTGTTCTGGAGAGTCATGTGTCTCATATTGATTAGTTCATGATTAATTTGATCTAAAGCACATGCTGTATCATTATTAACATCTTCCATTACTCTCACTACTTCTCTAATTTCATCTAAAGCTACAGTCATTCCATAATTAGGAAAAAGAGCTGAAAAGAATCTTTTAGCATGTTGCGCTACAAGTTCATGAGAATGAAATAAATCCCGTTTGTGTAAATGATTAAGTCTAGGATCAGTGGTATGTCTCAAGGCTGGTATGACGTAAGCTGCATAACATGTACCTGACCATCGTTCAGGCAGATAACTGTAAGCTGTGTTACCACAAACGTACACGGTCCCGTTCACAGTGGGAGCGTCATCTGAAGAATATGCAGTTTTGGAAATCAAGGTAAACCGTACAGAATGATCATTCAGACGTACTATGACCGACGGTACATCAGGTGTGATGGCTAAATGACATACACTAGTACCCAAATAAGGGCCAGAACCATTATTACTCCAACATAGATTTCCCTTGGGTGTGTACGCTAACTTTATGGGTGTATCGGGTTTAGTTATAGGTCTTACGTGGTGATTAGCAGTTATGACTCTCATTACCCAAATCCTCTCGTTTCAGAAAGGGCCGGTGCAGTCGTGATCAGTGATGGTGAGGGGAACTGCAATTTGTGGGAATATTTCCACACCATGTGGAATTCGGCCACAGATCCAACAATCTGACTTGTTAAACACTTTTGCAAATTCATGCGCTGCGGTTATAAAGGTGTTTCCCCTTAAACCGTGACTGACCACGAGGGCAACCTGTAAATACAAACACAAGAGAAGGTTGTGGTGTTCTGGTGTTCTTCAAACACATACAGAGCTGTGCATTTATGTGTTTTTACTCTTTTTTTTTCCAAGTACGTGTGTGTGTTAATGAGTTCACTGTCTTCTGGCTGGTTGAAGTCTATCCACTTCGTTGCCCAGCAGCGGAGGCTAATAAGGGAGAGGTTACTAGCACTTCACCTTAGAGCATTCCTCTATATCAGGAACAAAGTCTTCAGTCCTGAAGACTGAGGACGATGAGGGCAATGGCATATCCGATGCCCATCATTTGACAAATTTCTTGGCAAACTGCACCTGTGAAATGTGTCCTTTGATCTGAGTCAATGTGGCAGGGCAGGCCCCATCTTGGTATGAAATCCTTCACCAAGGTTTTCGCTGTGTGGGCAGCCGTTGCTTTTTGGCACGGTGATGCTTCCACCCATCTTGAAAACTTGTCCACAATGACCAACCCGTCTGAATATCCATGACTTATTGGTAAGGTGATATAATCAACTTGCAGATGCAGAAAGGGCCCTGGCGGTGCAGGAACCATCAACGTTGGGATTGGAGTTCCGGGTCCTGTGTTTTTCTGACAGGTCATGCATCGACCAACAACTTGTTGTGCATGAGCACGAAACTGAGGACTCCACCAGTGTTGGTTTAACCGATGAATCATTGTTTCAAGACCAAGAGTGTCCAACAGAATGGATCTGCTGTGTGAGATATGGAACTAGTGATGCTGGAGCCACTGTTCTCTGTGAATCTCCAAATCTCCAAACATTGTCTTGATGAAGTTTCGCACCCTTTTCCATCCAAGTCCATCGTTCTTCAGCTGGGCTGTTGTGTTGCATGTCTTTTATGTCTTCCATGTGTTTGTGGAGTGCTCTGACACTTGCTTCGGCCTTCACGCTGGATTCACCTTTCTCTGCAGCGATTTTTGCAGCCTCATCAGCGAGAGCATTTCCTCTGTGTTCCATTGCGTCGATTTTGGTGTGTGCTTTGCACTTCATGATTGACACTTCTTTTGGGAGTTGAACTACATGTAACAGATCTTCCACAAGTTCTCCATTTTTCACCAGAGTTCCTGCTGCTGTTAGAAACCCTCTTTGTTTCCACAGTAGTCCAAATTCGTGGACAACACCAAAAGCATATCTTGAATCTGTGTAGATGTCTGCTGTTTGATTTTCAGCCAGTTTGCAGGCTTCAATGAGAGCTTTTAATTCTGCTTGTTGAGCGGATGTCCCTTTTGACATGCTTCCGCTGGTCAGAACATCTGTTTCTGTTGTCACCGCCCATCCTACTGTTCTCAATCCATTTTTGGCCATCGAGGAACCGTCGGTGTACAGCAGCAGATCGGGATTCTGCAAAGGCACTTCTTGGGTGCTCGCCACTTCCTCCATTGTCGTGATTATTTGGTCATCAATTTCTGTGTCTGTTGGGAGTCGGGTTGCAGGATTGGACAGACTTGCTTTTTCAATGACAATATTGGATGATTCCAAAATGGTGGACCATTTCGCCCGTCGAGCGGCTGTGACTTGTGATGCTCGACTCAAGGTTAGCAGAGTATGGAGAGCATGTGGACATTTGACCACCAGTGTTTGATCTAACACCAGGCTGGAAACTGTGTTAACGGCCAAATATGTTGCTTGAACTGCTCGAAGACATGGACCCCATCCAAGGGCCACGTTATCCAGTTTCGATGAGTAGTATCCAACAGGTCTCTGCAAACCGCCATGATCTTGGGAAAGCACTGCTGTCATGTATCCATCTCTTTCATGGACATTCAGTGTGAAAGGTTGTCCTGTGTCTGGAATTCCCAGAGCGGGTGCTTGACATAGCACCTTCTTCAAGTTTTGGAAAGCTTGGATTTGGCTTTGGTCCAACTCGATTGGATCTGTTGGATCCTTCCGTCCTTTTAGCAGATCAATCAAAGGTTGTGCGATTTCGGTGTACGAATCAACCCATGCTCGGTTGTCATTGCACAATCCCAAGAAAGAGCACAATTCCTTAATTGTTTTCAGCTCTTTTGCTGTCTTGATCGCTTGTGTTCGATTTTGAGTGATTTCCCGTTTTCCCTGTGAAATCTTCTGTCCAAGGTAAACAACTTCAGCTTGCATGATTTGGGCTTTGGTGAAGCTTGCTTTGTGCCCTTTTGCATATAGGAAGTCCAAGAGATGCAAAACATCTTGTTCATGTTGGTCTTCTTCCTCTGAAGCAATCAGGATGTCATCAACATATTGAATGACTGTTGATTCCATTTCTGGAAGTTCACGAAGGTGGTGTCTCAACGCCATGTGATATACTGTAGGACTAAGGTGCATTCCCTGTGGAAGACGGGTAAATTGATACTGTTGACCACTTATCGTGAAGGCGGTCCAAGGTTGTGACTCTTTGTTGAGAGGCACGGACCAAAAGCCGTTTGCCATGTCGAGAACCGTAAACCATGTGTGTTCTGGTTTCAGGACTTGGAAGATTGCACTAGGATCTGCAACTAATGGTGTCAATTTCTCAATGTATTGATTTGCCACGCTGTAATCAATTGTTAGGCGCCAAGAACCATCTGGTTTCCTTACTGGCCACACAGGGCTGTTTAAAGGACTGTTTGCTTTGGTGATGACGCCATTTCCTTCAAGCTGTTTGATTACTTGGACGATGCCTTCAGAGGAGACGCGACTGATAGGATATTGCTTGGTGCAGGGCAGGGTGGTGCCCTTGAGCTTGACCGGTTCCATCTTCAGAAGGCCGCAGTAAGTTTTTGTCTGTGCCCATATTGGATGTTCCTTCAGTTTAAGTTTTTCCAAGCGCCTCAAGTTCCAAGATAATTTTCCTTGTCTGATGTCCAATGATGAGTCAATTTGAAGCAGCACATCCAGTCCCAAGATTGGGGCTGATATGTCTCCGACCCATAGCACACATTCCTTAGTCACTGGTCCAATTTGAAAATCAATCTGGTTTGACGTCTGCAGGTGGATCACCTCACCTCCTGCTGTGGTTACTTTCTTTCTATTTTTGCCTAATTGCAAATTGCATTGTTCTGCAACTCGTGTCGGGATACAAGTGATTTCAGCTCCAGTGTATATGAGAAAATCATTTTCTGTGTCATTAATCGTTATGCTGGCATACAATCCATCTGCCCGATGCTCTACCAGTGCCAGAATTGACTGGAGAGCGGGCTCACTTGGTTTTTTGTCTCTGCTGCGCTTAGGAGCTGACACCGCTGACTCGAGGTCAGTTTGCAGAATCTTTCCATTTGATCAATTAGATTACTCTCTCCAGTGTCATCACTGCTTTGTGATCCGTTGCCATTGCCCTGATCACCTTGTGGTTTGTCATTCGCTTGATGCGGATCCTTCCGAAACCAACACTGTTTTGCCCAATGCCCATTCTTTCCACATATGAAGCAGGGAGTTGTCTTCTTATGAGCTTTGTTGGATTTTCTGGCCAATTGAGCCATTCGGACTTTCACTGCGAGGTCGGCTTCCATGCTTCCAGCTGTCTGAACAATTTGTGAGATACTTCTGCCTACATCCTTCTCACAACCCGGGTACGTGACTTTCAAGAGCCTGGACAATTCTACGTTTAGTCCGTCAACAAAGGTTGTCTTTAACGGGGTGCTATTTGCCTGGTCATAATTGTCTTCTGTCATGTTAGGAAACCCAGAATAATCAAGCCAAGCTTGTTTGAAACGCTCAGCATATTCGTAAACGCTTTCTTTTGGCTTCTGTTGGCAAGCAGTAATCTGAGACCAATTTGTTCGTTCTGGATTTAACTCATCAAGCCATTCTTTTATGGCCTCCCATCCCTCTTTCAGATTTTGTTTATCATCACCCAAAGCCAGGTGGAGTCTTTCTGTCAGTGTCTCAACCCGTGAGCGAGAAACCATTGCAGATAGGATCTGAAGTGCATCTTCTGGATGAAGCCGATAAATATCTCTTAGACGGCACAATTCTCTCCAGGTCTTTCTTGATCCATCCTTGGGATGAGGAGTTTCCTTAGACCATTTGTCAATTTTTTCAGGTTCCGCTGGAACATGGGACACCAAAGTTTTGTAGGTTATATCACCATCCTCTTCCTTAACCTTACCTCTTCTTTCCCTAATGGGAGCAAGGCGGGCAGGGACATGATCAGTGTCACTTTCGCTTTCGCTCTTGCTTTCATTCGCTCTGCGAATTTTTCCACGTTTTTTCTTTGCAGAAGGTTTTCCACACGAAGTGTGTTTCAGTGGCGCATTGTTGGATGATGCACTGGTTGATGAGCCCTGTTTCTCACTCTCATCTCTCCCTGTAACTTTCTCTTCCTCCAACAAACCCCGCTGTTCCCTCTCCAATGCTTTAAGATCAGGATACAGTTTGTTTGCTGATAGAAGCTGAGGGACGGGGGGAGGGTGAGCAGGCATCACAGGCATTAAAGGAGGGCACCCGAGCTTCGGGGCACAACCATCATTGAGAGGTGGGAAGGAAGATGCTCCGCCCCCCTGGGGTCGTTCCTGCATACCAGGCTGCTCGGCATTTGCTCTGTTTGCACCCGATAGCAACACATCTCTTTCCGCTTCTACTCTTTCCAACTTCCCCACTAATCTGTTTTTCTCTGCATCTTTTTTCAGAACCTCAGCGTTCTTTAGTTGGACCTCAGCGTCCTTTCTCAGAACCTCAGTCTTCTTTCTCCGTATTTTTTCGACCAAAGCAGTCAATCCACTGAGTGGCCCTTGACTCTATCAGCTTCAGTTTTTCGCATCATCTCACTCCTGCGTCTGAGCTGACCCAGCACAACAAGTGCCCATTTCAACTTCTTCTCACTCTTCTTCATAAGCTGAGTTTTACCCCAAGCCTTACGAATCACATTCAAAGACCAGATACCTCTGACATCAGCATTAACCTCATACTTATCCACAATTTTCTGTTCAATCTCTTTCAGGTTCAACGAGCCTTTCATATACACGTTGAGACTACTGATCATGTGATCCTCATCAACGTCCGGCACCACCACATCAGTATTTGTTGATTTTTTCTTTCCCCACATTATGACAGATTCACAAATTTTACGTTACTTATTACAAAATTGTTTGAATCTTCGAATCTTCACCACAGACTCCTTTCTAGATTGAGCTTGCAGAGGAGGGAGTATGCTTTTTACACACAGCAGTTATCCTCAACCCAGCAGCAGATTAAGACAGTAGGAGGCCTTACCTCTGTCAAAGTGTCAGCACTTCTGTTCCTGCCTGACTCTTGGTCAACCATGTTGCTTTTTTCCCGTCCGTTCCTCAAGTCAATCCTGTCCGTCGTGACGCCAACTGTTGGATTCTCCGATTGAGAACCGAGGTTCGAGGAGTCAGTGATGAGGCGAAGAGGTTTTAAGCTATATCCCAGTTTATTAACAGATGAGTAACAGAGTTCTTGCAAGATGTTCAAAGGACTGGTCAGTGTTCCTCTCTATGTTGAATCCTTTCTCTCTCTAACTTGCACAGTTCAGAGTGTGCCTTTTTATCTGTCTCCGGGAGCTCCAAGGCCTCCGGTGGAGACACCTAATCTAAGACTATGACCTTGTTTGGGTGTTTTTAACGTGCAAAGAAAGCGTTACTCAGAAGAGAACAGAGAAAAATAGAGAATATATGCGTATATATAAAATAAGTAAGTAAGCTACAATCCGTCAGTTTAATAACAGAAACTTCATCTGTAACATCACTGCTGTCAATCAGAACCTCCATGGGACCCTCATCACCATACAACCAGTATCCGCTTAAGGTCACTCCAGCATGGGCTACAGAAAGTACTATGACTGGGCCTTGCTTTTCCATCCAGGCAGCTCACACCACCAGAACCACCACCCCTAGCTTAAAAGTACACCCCCCCCCCTCACAACCACAACAAAAATGGATTCACAAAGTACTTTCGCTGGGCCTTGCTCATCCATCCAAAGGAAAGGCCATGGCCTTATACGCCCGCTTTAACTAACTCCAAAGAGGCATACACTCAGCACGTTCGCTGGGCCTTGCTTATCCATCCAAAGGAAAGGCCATGGCCTTATACACCCGCTTTAACTAACTCCAAAGAGGGATACACTCAGCACGTTCGCTGGGCCTTGCTCATCCATCCAAGGAAAGGCCATGGCCTTATACGCCCGGTTTAACTAACTCCAAAGAGAGATACACTCAGCATGTTCGCTGGGCCTTGCTTATCCATCCAAAGGAAAGGCCATGGCCTTATACGCATGCTTGAACTAACTCCATAGAGGGATCCACAAAGTACTTTAGCTGGGCCTTGCTCATCCATCCAAGGAAAGGCCGTGACCTTTTCAACCTGATCTAATATACTGCAACAAAGGATTCACAAAGTACTTTAGCTGGGCCTTGCTTATCCATCCAAGGAAAGGCTGTGACCTTATACACCCGCTTCAACTAACTCCAAAGAGGGATACACTCAGCACGTTCACTGGGCCTTGCTCATCCATGCAAGGAAAGGCCGTGACCTTTTCAACCTGATCTAATATACTGCAACAAGGGATTCACAAAGTACTTTAGCTGGGCCTTGCTTATCCATCCAAGGAAAGGCCGTGACCTTATACACCCGCTTGAACTAACTCCAAAGAGGGATACACTCAGCACGTTCGCTGGGCCTTGCTTTTCCATCCAAAGGAAAGGCCATGGCCTTATACACCGGCTTCAACTAACTCCAAAGAGGGATACACTCAGCACTTTCACTGGGCCTTGCTCATCCATCCATGGAAAGGCTGTGACACCAGCTTCAACTAACTCCAAAGAGGGGTACACTCAGCAAGTTCACTGGGCCTTGCTCATCCATCCAAAGAGTAGGCCATGGCCTTATACACCCACTTTAACTAACTCCAAAGAGGGATACCTTCCTCAGTATTCACTCCTGCATGGGCTACAAAAAGTACTATGACTGGGCCTTGCTTTTCCATCCAGGCAGCTCACACCACCCCTAGCTTACACCACCTCACCGACCGAACCCTTAAACACAGGCAGCGCCTCACCGACTGAACCCTTAAACACCGGCAGCGCCTCACCGCTTCAATCCATAACCACCGGCAGCGCCGCACCGCTCCAACCCATACACACAGGCTGCACCTCACCGCTCCAACCCTTAAACACAGACAGCACCTCACCAACCGAACCCTGTTCCAGCGCAGACTGGCGGTTGACATAAATTGCATATTTGGCATCCAAATCATAAAATGCAGTAACTGGCCTTTCACCTTCCACTTTCTACTGTATTTAAAACCAAAAATAAAAACAAGCTCATTGAAACATTCACCAAAGACAGTAAACACGTTGGCCAGAGTTAAAAACAGCAGCTCCATCCTGAAATGTTTATTAAAGTGAAAACTGTCTCTCAGTCTGACAGAAAACACAGGCATCAGCAACATCCTGATTTAAAACTGAAACAGGAGCGGATGCTCCGGCTCAGTGCAGCAGCTCCACTGGCGGTCTCCACTCTTTTGGGCAGTGGTGCTTAATAATGGAGTGCCTCGCTTTTGGCCCAGTTCACTCTCGCTGAGGAAACCACATTAAAAGCTGCAACAAGTTCCTGTAGTTTACTAAAATTACTCTGGACATTTATAAAAACAACAACATTGTCGGCATAAGCCGAGATTTTAAAACAACTTAGAACACTGATCAGTGTCCGACCAGAGAGCTGAGACCAAATCTGATTTACGGCTCAATGGACAAGGAGTCCAACATCCCGGAGAGAAAACAGCCCTGCCTTATTCCTCTCCTGATTTTAAAGGGATCACTTAAAACACCACTGACCTTCAGCACACACTCCACACCCTCCAACAGCACCCTGACCATGGAGATGAGACCTGGGCTGAACCCCATCTCGCTCAGTACCCGCCACAGATACTGATGTTTAACCCTGTCAAACGCCCTTTCCTGATCCAGAGAAATCAGACCAGTCTTGATCCCCAGTACTCTGGAGAAGTCCAGAACATCACGATTCAGAGCTACATTATCATGGATGGACCTGCTAGGATCACAGTATATCTGATCTGAATGCACCGCAAACTCCATTACAGTTTTCAGTCTAAGAGCAAGTGTTCTGGACAGGATCTTGTAGGAGATGGGTCTCCAGTTGTTGATGTGCCTCAGATCCCCCTTTTTAGGCAACAGAGTGATCACTGCTCTCCTGCAACTCAACAGCAGAGTTCCCCCAGACAAACTGTCGCTCAGTACATCCAGCAGGTCGTCCCCCAGGACAGACCAGAAAGCCTTAAAGAGCTCTACCGGGAGACCATTTATACCTGGCACCCTACCGTTCTCCAGGCCCTGTAGAGCAGAGTGGAGTTCTGTCTTCATCAGCTCACCATCAAGGGCAGCAAAATGGTCAGCATGCACCTTGGGCAATCCATCAAGGAAGGCACTCAGGCGGTCCTCATCAGCTGAAAGTTCTGTGTTGAACAGAACAACAGCTCTTCTCTGGATTTTACCCTCATGGGTCAACTCCTGACCCTGAGGAGAAAACAGAGAAGAAATGTGTTTATTCTGCCCGTTGGTTTTCTCCAAGCCAAAGAAGAATTTGGAGGGTGCATCCATTTCAGTAGCACTCTGAAAACGAGACCTCACCAGAGCTCCCTGCACTTTAACCCCTAACAGGTCCTCCAACAACGTCATTTTCCTTTTGAGAACTTCAATATGTTCTCGATTTCTTGTGGAGTCTAGTACAGCTTGGATTTCCACAATCTTCTTCTCCAGAGCTCTCAGAGACCGATTGATGTCCTTGGTCACGTTGAGAGTGTACTGCTAGCACAGCTGCTTGATTAAAACTTTCCATTGTCCCACCACTGCTGATCCGAAGTGAAATCAGATTTACGGTCTCTAAAATTATTACAGAAAAAGGTAAAAACAGACTTAAAATGCAAGTCATTTAAAAGCGAGATGTTAAAATGCCAGTATGAGCTTTTCGATTTCACCTTTTTTATATAAACGGAACAGGTCACGAGACCGTGATCAGAGAAGCCCACCGGTATAATCTCACTCTCAGTGGAAATATGATTAAAAGTATAGATCCGGTCGAGGCGTGGCAATGTGATAAAAATCCTAAAATGCACCCAGGTTACTGCTTACAATCTCCATGGAGCCTCCTCCAACAATGCACCAGGTCATGAGTCTCCACCAGCCTTATAACGGCTCCCTGAGAGGGTTTGTGGGGTTCGGGGTGATTCCGAACTAAAAAGTAATTTTTAGTTAAAATCACCTCCGATAAAAAGAAAATCACAGTAATATTAAGGAGTGAATCACTCACTCAGAAGAAAGCAACCCTCTACAGACCCACAGTTGGAGCATAAACACTGAAAACAAATCCTCATATGATCAACTGTAGCCGTGACAATTAAAAACCTCCCCTTCACCACCTCCACACCGTCCCAGGACACTGGGTTAAACCTCCTGGAGAATAAAACTGCAACACAAGCACTGACACTGGAGTGGTGACTGAGGACGGAGGTTCCACTCCAGTCAAGTCAAGTGAAGTGGGATTTTAGTCATTTCAGCCACATACACAGAACACAGTGAAACGAAATAACGTTCCTCCAGGACCCTGGTGCTTCACACAGGACAACAAGCGAAGCAAGCCAACAAGCGAAACACCAGCACTGACACTGGAGTGGTGACTGAGGACAGAGGTCCCGCTCCTGTCCTTCTCCCAGTTCATTTGGTTGCCCTGGTCACTGCAGTACATCAAGTCCATCAATTCAAGAAGAGCAGAGCATCTCCGCAGGTCTCTCCCTCGTTCATGTTTAAAGTTCCAATGGTGAACCCACCCACTGGAAAAATAATAAATATACAGTCACCTCACACGAGGCCAACAAGTGAAAGACTCCCCACCTGTCTTCCTCATCAGGTGCCGAACAGAGACGACAAACCCAGATTCATCAGGAAAACACTGCTGGACCTGAACATCTCTTTTGTTCTTTGTGATTTGTAGGAAATTATTAATTTCCCCCAAACTGTATGTGTCCACCATGACAGCCTGTGAGCTCTTCATGGAAAGTGAGGAATCAGACGCCTCACTGTCGTTCAGATCTGATTCCTCCCTTGTTGACTGTTCATCATCCCCTGCGTCACCGCATTAACCTTTTTAGTCCTCCTCTGACTGGAACTATGTTTCTTCGCTTTCAGTTCTTTTTGGGGTCTTGAAAAGGGGAACATCATCGGTCTCCATACACAGATCACCTTTAACCTCAGCCACAGCCAATGTACCTTCATCTTCGGCCACAGCTGAAGCTGCAGGACCATCTGCAAGCACACCACTAGGCCCGGGTCCTACACCATTCACACCATTAGGCCCGGGTCCTATCACCATTCTCCTGCTCAGGCGCAGGAGATCCCCCTCCTTACCAACTGAGTCACCGGTCCCCTCGGTATTTACCCTCCCATCACCACGATCCCCACCAAGTTCAGGACACGCTCTCAGTGCCAGGTTCAGTTCCTCATCGTTGGTCCACAGAATCATGGGAACCATGCGCCTGAAGGAAACCATGTTTCAAGGCAGGAGATTTGCAGTCCATGGGGATCATTTTGATTTTGGAAACTAGTTTCCTGTGTCGGGACAGTTCCCTCTCCAGGGCCTCATCCTTTATAAACGGGGAACGTTAGACAGGATCACCCTCTTGGAGGGCTGGGTGAGGGGGAGAACCTGCACGGAGGTGTGATTCCACTCTCCACCACCTGACCGACCTTCTCCACACTGTCCAGAAAAATAACCACAGTGCTGTTCATGCGCGACACCGACTTAACGGAGTCACAACCCACAACCTGACGCACCCCAACGCACACTACTCCACCGAGCACACACTCCTCCACACAAGACACACTCCTCCACCCAACACACACTCCTCCACCAAGCACACACTCCTCCACGAGCATGGTACTTCAGTACACACCTTCACTCCGTGATGCTGAGTCAACTGAAATAGACTCGTTTTGGCGACACGCCGCGAACCAGCACAGAGCGACACACACACACACCAACACAACAACACAACAACAAACACACAAAGAGAAAAGAAAGAAGTTTTTTGAACGCTCTCACACGCCAACCACCTGCACTCTCGCAAGCTCCGCCCACTCACAGAGTGAGAGAGAGAGATACAGAGTGAGAGAGTGAGAGAGAGATATATAGATTGACAGACAGATAGCTAGATAAACAGATAGATTGATAGATAGACAGACAGACGGACGGGCAGACAAACAGACATACAGGTAAGTAGACAGATAGATAGATAGATAGATAGATAGATAGATAGATAGATAGATAGATAGATAGA
>JABMDN010000879.1:0-24803 GCA_017165825.1 Hepsetus odoe | reverse complement strand
ACACACACACACACACACACACACACACACACACACACACACACACACACACACTCTATATATACATACTAAATGTAGTTTATATTGTAGACATAAGAATTTTTATAGTTGAACAATATGCAGCTGATATTTAGTTCATATTATTCATTTCTGACAGACGAGTTCCAGCTTGAGTAAAAGGGAAGGTTTACAGGACAGTAGTGAGACCAGCTATCTTGTAAGGATTGGAGATGGTGGCACTGTCTAAAAGACAGGAGGTGGAGCTGGAGGTGTCAGAGTTAAAGATGCTGAGATGTTCGTTGGGTGTGACGAGGATGGACAGGATTAGAAATGAGTATATTAGAAGGACAGCTCAGGTTAGACGTCTTGGAGACAAAGTTAGAGAAGCAAGGTTTGGACATGTCCAGAGGAGAGACGATGAGTATATTGGAAGGAGGATGTTGAAAATGGAGCTGCAAGGAAAGCGGAAAAGAGGAAGACCAAAGAAGAGGTTTATGGACGTGGTGAGAGAGGACACGCAGGTGATTGGTTTGAAGGAGGAAGATGCAGAAAACTGGAAGAAATGGAGAAGGTTGATCCACTGTGGCGACCCCTGAATGGGAGCCAGAAGAAGAAGAAGATTATTATTATTAGTGTGTCTTTACCTGAGGCGATGTCTATACTGTGCCGATCCTCCTCCAAACATCTGATTTTCTGTGAAACATCTGGTTTTCACAGAAATTAAATATTCCTTTTCCGAGTCCAGGCATTACTGGAGAGGAGATCGTCTCCTGTCCAGTCTGACTGGGACGTGGCTTTTTGTTCTGATCAGGAATCTACAGGGAGCTTTGCCTGGAGTCTGTGAAGCACAGGTACGACTGTGAAACTCAGGCTGCTTTCCAGCACTGGGAGGTGAGTCCCTGCATCGGTGAGAATCATATCATCTCCGGGAGCTTTCTGTCAGAATCAGAGACGAGATGTCACGAGACAGCCTAGGACTGCTAGGACTGTACTATATACACCATATACTATATAAACTGTAGCATATACACTATATACTATATAAACTGTACTATATACACTATATACTATATAAACTGTCTCTATATACACTATATACTATATAAACTGTCTCTGTATACACTATATACTATATAAACTGTACTATCCATCCATCCATCCATCCATCCATCCATCCATCCATTCTCTCCTGCTTATCCGAGGTCGGGTCGCGGGGGCAGCAGCTCCAGCAGGGATGCCCAGACTTCCCTCTCTCTGGCCACTTCTTCCAGCTCCTCCGGGCAGATCCCAAGGTGTTCCCAGGCCAGCCGAGAGACAGTTTCTCCAGCGTGTCAGAAACTTCCCCGGGGTCTCTTTCCGGTGGGACGTGCCCGGAACACCTCACCAGGGAGGCGTTCTGGGGAAATGCTAATTAGATGCCCAAGCCACCTCATCTGACTCCTCTCGATGCGGAGGAGCAGCGGCTCTACTTTGAGCCCCTCCCGGATGTCCCGAGTCGAGGTCAGCAGCGCACCATCCCCACTATACACTGTGTTGACTGTGCACTGCTTTCCCCTCCTGAGACGCCGGCTGGTGGACCAGAACCTCCTCGAGGCCATCTGGAAGTCCTTCTCCATGGCCTCTCCAAACTCCTCCCATGCCCGAGTTTTTGTTTCAGCAACCACCAAAGCCGCATTCCGCTTGGCCTGCCAGTACCTATCAGCTGCCTCCGCAGCCCCACTGGCCAAAAAGGCCCTGTAAGACTCTTTCTTCAGCTTGATGGCATTCCCCACCGCCGGTGTCCACCAACGGGTTCTCAGGTTGCCACCGCAACAGGCACCGACCACCTCCCGGCCACAGCTCCGGTCAGCCCCCTTGACAATGGAGGCACGGAACATAGTCCATTCAGACTCAATGTCCCCCACCTCCCCCGGGACGTGGTTAAAGCTTTGACGGAGGTGGGAGTTGAAGCTTGTCCTCACAGGGAACTCTGCCAGACGTTCCCAGCAGACCCTCACAATACGTTTGGGCCTACCAAGCCTGACCGGCATCCTCCCCCACCAACGAAGCCAACTCACCACCAGGTGATGGTCGGTTGACAGCTCCGCCCCTCTCTTCACCCGAGCGTCCAAGACATGTGACCGCAAGTCCGACGACACGACCACAAAGTTGATCATTGACCTGCGGCCTAGGGTGTCCTGGTTCCAGGTGCACATGTGGACATCCTTATGCCTGAACATGGTGTTCGTTATGGACAATCCGTGACGAGCACAAAAGTCCAATAACAAAACACAGCTCTTGTTCAGATAGGGGAGACCATTCCTCCCAATCAAGCCCTTCCAGGTGTCACTGTCATTACCCACGTGAGCATTGAAATCCCCCAGCAGAACTATGGAGTCCCCAGGAGGGATGCTCTCTAGTGCCCCTTCCAGAGACCCCAGAAAGGGTGGGTAGTCCAGACTGCTGTTTGGCGCATAAGCGCAGACCCGTCCCCCAACCCGAAGGCGGAGGGAGGCCACCCTCTCATCCACCGGGGTAAACCCCAATGTACTGGCTCTTAGCCGGGGGGCAATAAGTATGCCCACACCTGCTCGGTGCCTCTCACCGGTGGCAACTCCAGAGTAGAATAGAGTCCAGCCCCTCACAAGGAGTTCCAGAGTCCAAGCTGTGCGTCAAGGTGAGTCCAACTATATCTAGCCAGAACTTCTCAACCTCACGCACTAGCTCAGGCTCCATCCCCACCAGAGAGGCGACATTCCACGTCTCTAGAGCCAGCTTCTGCAGCCGAGGATCAGACCACCAAGGCTCCCGTCTTCAGCCACCGCCCAGCTCACATTGCACCCAACCTCTTTGACCCTCCCACAGGTGGTGAGCCCATGGGTGAAGGCCCGACCACCAGGCGCTCGCCATCGGAACCCACCTCCAGGCCTGGCTCCAGAGGGAGGCCCCGATGACCCACGTCCGGGTGAGTGAAAACGTCTTCCAAGGATCTTTCTCATCATAAGAGGTCTGAACCGCTCTGTGTCTCTTCCCTCACCTAGGACCTGTTTGCCTTTTGCGTGCCCCTACCAGGGGCATAAGCCCGCGACAACATAGCTCCCAGGATCATTGGGACACGCAAACCCACCACGATAAGGTGGCAGTTCGAGGAGAGGTAAACTGTACTATATACACTATATACTATATAAACTGTATTATGCACGCCATATACTATATAAACATTTACATTTACATTTACATTTACGGCATTTAGCAGACGCTCTTATCCAGAGCGACTTACATGTCCTAATTACAGGGACAGTCCCCCTGGAGCAACTCAGGGTTAAGGGTCTTGCTCAGGGACCCAGTGGTGGTAGTGCTAGAGGTATCTTGATCCAGAGGTCCGTAGGCAAGTACCCTACCACTAGACCACCACCACCCATAAACAGTCTCTATATACACTTTATACTATATTAACTGTACTATATACACTATATACTATATAAGCTGTCTCTATATAAACTATATACTATATAAACAGTCTCTGTATACACTTTATACTATATAAACTGTACTATATATGCTATATACTATATAAGCTGTACTATATACACTATGTACTATATAAACGTCTCTATATACACTACATACTATATAAACTGTACTATATACACAATATACTATATAAACTGTCTCTATATACACTATATACTATATAAACTGCTTCTATTTACGCTATATGCTATATAAACTGTACTATATACACTATATACTATTTAAACTGTATAATGCACACCATATACTATATAAACAGTCTCTATATACACTATGTACTATATAAACTGTCTCTATATACACTATATACTATATAAACTGTCTATAATTTGACTTCATATTTACATTTACAGAAGTTCATATTAAATATCTTTCATCACATTGTACTTCTGATTTTGTTCCATATTTGTTTAATGGCCACTTTCCTCTTCAAAATGTTGGAACATCAAGGCCGGTTCTCTTGTTTTTGCACTGAAGACATTTGGGTTTGAGACTGAACGATAGATGAGAAACCAGTAAGGGAGGCACAAGCCTGTGCATTTCTTTGTGCTGGTCCCAGTACCAGATAAGTAGTAATAACCAGTATTCACTACCACCACCGTTCTTTAGCACAGCCTCAACTCTCTTAGACCAGCTCCTTTCTTTAAGTCTTCTTCAGGAACATTTCTCCAGGAACTTGTAGGACATCCCAAAGCTCTTCTTTGGACATCGGCTGCCTTTGGTTCTCCATTCTCTGTGGAGATGATCCCACACTGCTTCTGAAACACACACTTTGTTCTTTCTTTTTCACGTTTCCTGTTTTATTACTACACTGTTAGAAAAAACATAGCTTTACATCCAAATGCATACATTTGTTTATTTTTATTAAGTGAAACTTATTAAGTGACTGTTTTTGGTTCACTGTTTGTTCACACAGACAATAAACACATTCTTTGCATTTAACAAACACACACACTAGGCCACCGAAGCCCTGTCAGTTTTATAGCTAGATTAATGCTAACTGAAAACATTTTAAATATATTTTTTCAGTTATAAACTTTTGCACACTACTGTATATTCACAGTTGAAAGTCACTCTGTTTTTTTTTTTTTTTGCTCCTTGCACTTTTAGAACTTGATGACATCTCAATGGGCTATTGTGACATCATCTGTATGGGCCACTTCAACAGAGTTCTAACAGGCGATGACATCATCGGACTGAACTCTATAAATAGGGGCACACGAGGGTCAACCTTTCAGATTTAAAACTTCATTGATGCGACTAAGAGCGACTTGTTGATCTTTCTAAGTTCTTAAGTTATCAAGCATTCTTGAGTTCTTTTTGGGAGCAATTAAAGAACATGGATTACACAGAGGATTTAAGAACTGCTATACAGTTCTTAAACCGTGAGGTGTTTTATCTCGATGGTGTTGAGGATGAAATCCAGGCAGCATGGAGGACGGTTCAAAACAACATGAACCGCATGTGCGGGATGTCTGAGGCTGAGAAGCTGGACAGAAAGAGGGAGGAGGAGCAGATGAAGAGAATTCGTGGAGAGGAAGAAAAACTGTTGTTGGCTAAGGGGATGAAGATGGTTACCAGGATTGCAGAACTAACAGCACAGCTGGAAGCCCAGGCACGGATGAAAGAGTTGTCTGTGGAAAAAGCAGGGACTTCAGGATCAGAAATGCTGCAGCATGAAAGGGAGATGATCGAAAGCCCAGTTGAAGTGGTGGAGAGCGTGATAACGGAGAGAGAGAATGGACTCCTCCAAGCCATTCCTGCTGTGATTGTACAGAAGCAGAGGCTGATGGAGGAGCTGAAGCTGAAAAGAGCCTGCCAGATGCCAGTGAATCTGAGCAAGAAAGAGCAGAAGGAATGGAGGAAGATGCAGGAGAAAAAGGAGAAAGAGGTCATCAGGCAAAAGAAAAAGGAGGAACGCAGGCCGATTGATCAGCAAAACACCTTGAAGGAGAGCAGAGAGACCAGAAGCTTCTGGAGGAGGCTCTTCAAAAGGAGAGGGTGAAGAAAAGGAGGGGATTGACTGGACTGACAAACCCACTGGACTGACAAACCTACCGGACTGACAGACCCACCGGACTGACAAACCTACCGGACTGACAAACCCACCGGACTGACAAACCCACCGGACTGACGAGCACTGCAGGAGAAAGCTCTGGATGTTGCTCTGATGGAGATCATGAAGCACTTCAGGGTGATGGACAGAACCCTGAAAGTCGCTCTGATCGAGATCATGAAGCACTCCAGCATAAAGTAAATCAAAATAAATCATAAAAATGTATTTTCTGCTGTTTCCTGCTTTGTGTTGTTTTACTGTTTAAACTGTAAGTGTTTAATGAGCTTTTAGTAAATAAGAGACTTTATTCGCTGCACTTGGTCAGAATTACAGTCAGAGACCAAAACCAGGCTTCAGATCAAAATCTGATCTTTACTGGAGGAAACGAGGAGAGTGGACTTTGGGCTGATACGGTGTCAAATAATATACTAACATACTTCTATACTACTGTACTACTGTACTACTGTACTACTGTACTAACACACTACACACTAATACTCTACACACCAATACTCTACACAATAACACACTACACACCAGTACTCTACACACTAACACTACACAGTACACGCTAACACACACACTAACACACTACACACTTACACACTACACACCACACCACACTAATACTCTACACACTAACACACTACACACTACAAACTAACACACTAAAACACTACACTCTAACACACTACACACTAATACTCTACACACTAACACACTACACTCTACACACTACAAACACACTAAAACACTACACTCTAACACACTACACACTAATACTCTACAAACTAATACGCTGATATAGTATATACTATATTACTTGAATACTAGAACCTCTCTGGACTGTGGATAGAGACAGGGACAGAGGCAGAGAGACAGAACTTTATAAAAAGTGAAAAATATGTTTTTCATTGTTTTTTTATGATTTTTACATGCGTTTCTACCATTCTGTAAGAGAATATATACTACTACTACTACTAATAATAATAATAATAATAATCACTATTATTGTTATTATTATTATTATTAATTCTCAAACTGACCCAGTTGGTTTGAACATTTGGGACACTGGGTGAACTGGACTGGTCTGTGGAGCTGGAGACTGAAGATGAATGAAGTTTTTGATGAGTCTCTCAAACATTTTCATGACTCCTGATGTGCAACAGGCCGGTAATCCTTCAGGCTCATGGGTTCTGTGTTCTTCTGTTCTGGGTCAGTGGTGGTTCTCGTAAAGTAAGTATGGAGCACAGACTGGACCTGAGACTGAAGATCACCATACTCCGTTCGAAGACTCTTCATAAGCTGTGTCTGAATCCACACCCTGTTCACCGTCTGGTCTAAACAACTTGTTTTTCAGAATCTTCATTTGGGTTAAAAACACAGTCATAACCAGGACAGAGATGGAGCTGCTCTATTGTTTAGGCAAATTAGACTTTAAAGGTTCTGGGTTTGAAACCTAGATCAGTAGGTTGCCTTGAGGTTCCCTTGATGAAGGTACCGTACCCATCACTGCTCCTGCTGGATGGGGTGTGGGTGAGTGTGTGCGTTAAATGCAGAAGATGTTTGGTTGTGGTCCACTGTGTTCACAATAACTAATAGTCACTTTCACTTTCACAAATACTGAATTTTACATTTTGGAGCTGTCAGGAAGAAGAGGAGAAAGAGGAGGTTTATGAATGTGATGAGAGAGGACCGAGGGGACAGTGTGAAAGAGGAAGATGCAGCGGACAGGAAGACATGGAGACAGACCATCCACATCCATAAACCTCCTCTTTGTCCTTCCTCTTCTCCTCTTTCCTGGTAGCTCCATTCTCAGCATCCTTCTCCTGATATACTCCTCGTTTCCCCTCGGGACGTGTCCAAACCAGCACAGTCTCACTTCCCTCTCTGTGTCTCAGTGTCTCCCTTCATTAATGAAATCAGTTCTGCTAAATGAAGGAGGGTGCAATAACTTTTTCTCCTGACAGGTGTTGGTGAGTTTATTCCATCAGTGAATGTGAATCATGTGTGTATGTGTGTATGTGTGTGTGTGTGTGTGTGTGTGTGTGTGTGTGTGAGTGTGTTTGTGTGTGAGTGTGTGTGTGTATGCATGTGTGTGTTTGTGTGTGAGTGCATGTGTGTGTGTGTGTGTGTGTGTGTGTGTGTGTCTGTGTGCGTGTGAGTGTGTTTGTGTGTGAGTGTGTGTGTGTATGCATGTGTGTGTTTGTGTGTGAGTGTATGTGTGTGTGTGTGTGTGTTTGTGTGTGAGTGTATGTGCATGTGTGTAGGTGTGTGAGTATGTATGTGTGTGCGTATGTGTGCGTGCGTGTGTGTGTATGAGTGTGTGTGTGTGTATGTATGTGTGTATGTATGTCTATATATTTGTGTGTGAATGTGTGTGTCTGTGTGTGTGTATGTATGTGTGTATGTGTGTGTGTTTGTGTGTGAGTGTACAGTGCTGTGCAAAAGTTTTAGGCAGGTGTGAAAAAATGCTGTAAACAAAGAATGCATTCAGAAATATAAATATTGATTGTTTATTTGGATCAATTTACAAAATGCAAAGTGAGCGAACAAAAGTAAAATCTTAATCAAATCAATATCTGGTGTTTCTGCCTTTTGCCTTCAAAGCAGCATCAGTTCTTCTAGGTACACTTGCACAAAGTCAGGGATTCTGTAGGATTATAGTCGGTGTACGTTCAACCTGTTTTACCAAAAAGGTACTGATGTTCATCAATGTCACATGGAGGTTGAAACACAGTCATGTTTGGAACAACCAACCAGCCAAGTTCCTTCAAAAACTGTGTGCAAGTGTACCTAGAAGAGCTGAAGCTGTGTTGAAGGCAAAGGGTGGTCACACCAAATATTGATTTGATTTAGATTCTCTTTTGTTCATTCACTGCATTTTGTCGATTGATGAAAATAAATGATGAACACTTCCATTTCTGAAAGCGTTCTTTGTTTACAGCATTTTTTTCACACCTGCCTAAAACATTTGCACAGTACTGTATTTATAGACATATATTCAGTTTTTATTTTTATTGATCATTTATCGACTGTGTAACCTTAAATGTAACAGTTGTGAAGTATTTTACTCTACATCTGGGTAAGAGTATCTTGGTAAACTCTTTTAGATATACTCAGTGAAGTTTTGTGCTTTTTATATATTTTTTTCTTTGTTATGAGCACAGTTATATTATCCTGAATCAGCACGTGGGATACTCTAATGTCCTTCAATTGGTTATTTTGTCATCACGAGAGCTGGATCAGTTGGGAATCACTGAACGCAAGAGCTGAAAGTGTTATCACAACATCTGGGTAGAGTGGGAATTTTTCCCTCTGAAAAATGGCGAAGGGTTGGCACAGAGGTTTTCACCCTCTCTTGGGGAACGGGTCTCTCTTCTTAGTAACTCCAATGGTGCACTATGGTGCACTAAGATCTAAGAGAACAAGAACAGTGATGTTTCCTGCATCACTCGAGACCATTATATCATTCACCACTCTAGTTAGAGCAGTTTCTGTGCTATGGCCAAGCCGGAAGCCTGATTGGAGTTTATCTAGGAGGTTCTGCGTGTCTAGATATGACTGCAGTCTCGCAACTAGTTTTTCTAGAATCTTAGAGAGAAACGGGACATTAGAGATGGTCTATAATTACTTGGTGAGTGAGGGTCCAAGTTAGGTTTTTTAAGCTGTGGTCTAACCACTGCTGTTTTAAACTGATTGGGGACTACACCTGAGGTCAAGGATGCGTTCATGATATCAAGTATAGTTGTTGATAGTACTCCTAAGGGTTCCTTCAGGAGCTTGGTTGGGATGGGATCTAGCCGACAGGTCGTGGAGTTTGCCTTGGTTATAACAGAAAATAGCTCAGAGTTATCAATGAGATTAAAATCACTAAAATATTGTGAGCACTGTTCTGGTAATGGATTAATTTGAGGGCTAATAGGGCACATTTGGAGCCTAATGTTGTTAATTTTATCATTAAAAAACTTAAGAAACCTATCGTTAGTAATACTACATGCTGGCCTTTTATCAGTTTTGTCTGTTAGCTGAGCGAGTGTCTGAAATAAATAGCGGGGGTTATGCTTGTTGTTTTAACCGCATTTATTGTTCTTCCTGACCTGTAAGTCGGAGGGGGGGGGGGTATATAAAGTCAAAATCCCACGGGAGAGCAAGCAGTTGCACCTGCAAACAGTTGTATTTTGTCCAGTGTCTTACGTCTGTCTCACGAGTTCCCAGAAGCTCTCCAGCAGCAAAGAGTTCCATTTGTGGATCAACAGGTCCCACAGAAAGCCTGTAGAGAACGGTTACAGTTCTAATCAAGCAGCTGCGTTTACAGTTGAGAACTGGATGGGAAACTGGATGGGAAGAAACCTTGAAATGCTGGTAAGACAGGGAGCCCTCAGTGAAGAGACCTTTGTCTATTGTTGGTGAAGTGGTAAAGGTGGGGAAACAGAGGTGTCAATCATGACAGCACTGAATATTATTGGTGGAAAATAATGAATGGGATGGATTTATGTCAATGTTAAAGGAGAACAAAGGTGATTGAAATGTATGTAAAGTCCAAAGTTGGGATGAGCATTTGGAGCTGCTCCCACTGGACCACGCCTGCTGAAACTGCAGTAAAGTGGTTGTGCCGCATCTCTCTGACTCTGTTTGATTTTTTCACCGCAATGATTTCAGACTTAGAAAAACTTTCTAAATATTCAGTTCAATTTTCAACGACAGTAACTGTACGGATCAGAAGTAAGATAGAAGCTGGATCCAGTTAACCTGGAATGAAGGTGAATATATTTGTCATTGTGAAACAGCACAGCACACAGTTCAATACAATAAAATGCAGCCTCTGCTTATCGCCAGTACACAAACACGCAGCAGGCAGCAGCTCTATCCACTGACCGGGGAACATTGTTCTGGACAGTACCTTGCTTATGGATGCATTTTCAGTCCTCTCGACCCCACTCTGGACCGACAGTTAGGGGAAGGAGTGAGTGTTTGAGACCTAAGAAGGAAATTAAATTTCCCTCCACCCTGAAATGAACATCCACAACACCGCAGTGAGCTGGGCCTGTGCCAGCGTAGCATAATGTGTGTGTGTGTGTGATCAGGTGATTTACATGAAAATTAAATCAGTAAATCTGAGCTATTAATTCAAGAAAAAAACAAACGGCAGTTACATCAGACGATGATGATTCACGCGTGTCCATTTAAATCGAAATATTTTAAAGTGTAACGAAGATTTATCCCAACAGCAGTGTAGCTTTAATTAATACGCAGAAGGTAAATATGAAGCAAAAACACCATCGTTCTTGCAATCTGGGCATGAATCTTTATTGGAAATGATTCATAACAAAATAAGAGACCATTTAAATAGCAGTATTAAAATTACATTGAATCACTTGTGATTTTCTGTTCTGTCTCTTCTGTCCCACTTGTTGTCAATCTCAATCTGACCCAGTTGCACTTCTCAAAATTGTCCTCCAACAAAAACGGTGTGGTCAATGGGAGAAGATCCGTATCCTTGATGTGATCCAGGAACTGTCAAATGGTCCTCCAGTGCAGGTTGTCTTCAAGAAGGCTGGTTCCTGTCTGGAGTCTCTAATCCTGGAGGACTGCTGCAGTGGGTGCCTACATAGAGCACTGACAGAATGAAGGAGATAGAGAGGGAAACATAAACAAACATGGTCAGTTTAAGTCTAGTAAATATGTTTACAGAAATAAATCTGATTAAAAATGTGATTCCCTTTTTCAAATCATCTAAAATGTTGAGGCTCTGGGTCGTATGATCAGCAATTGCATCTGAAAAACAGACACTCAAACGCACGCACACACACTCTCACAGAAAAGAAAAAAAAGACATTAATAAGAAAACATTACTATTAGATAAAAGGTATATAATGGCCGAAAGTGCCCTGCAGTCGATTAAAATCCTGGGGATGGTCCTGGAGGTCTGCTGAAAACCACATTAGGTGCCGGTGTCTCCAGGGTCTGGATGTTATCAGACTCATGAGACCTGAAATGACCATCATTGTCAATGGTGTTGGATTCTCCGATTGAGAACCGAGGTTTGAAGAGTCAGTGATGAGGCGATGAGGTTTTAAGCTATAGCAAAGTTTTTTAGCAGATAAGCAACAAAGTTCTTAGAAGATGTTCAAGAGGCCAGTCAGTGGTCCTCTCTGTGTTGAATCCTCTCTCTCTCTCTCTCTTGCACAGTTCAGAGTGTGCCTTTTTATCTGTCCTATGTCCTTTTTTCTTCTCCCCACAGTAACTCCTTTGCCCTTTTCACCATAGTTGATTCCATGGCCCTATTCCTGTAGTTCGACCATTCCTATGTCCTTCCATCCCTGAACCAGCCCAACGCCCTTTCACCCCTGTCACCCTAAATCCCTTCCCTAGGTAGTATTCACGTCCCTGTCACCTTTAACCTATATATTGTTAACTGCATCTCTATTTTTCTATGTTCTCTTCTGAGTAACGCTTTCTTTACACATCAAAAACACTCAAACAAGGTCATAGTCTTAGATTAGGTGTCTCCACCAGAGGCCTTGGAGCTCCCGGAGACAGAGAGAGAAAGAGAACAGAGAGAGAAAGAGAACAGAGAACAGAGAAAAATAGAGAATATATGCGTATATATAAAATAAGTAAGTAAGCTACAATCCGTCACTCCCCCCTGTGATTCTATGTAAACCCATTGAATCAACAATTGAATTAAAGCAAAGACCCTGATCATCATGCTAAATATTCAAAATCAAAATTTGATTAATGATTGAACCATAATCATACCATCATCATCATGTATCACTACAGGTAATGATCAAATATTTCCACATCTGGAGACAGAGAGACTACATTGACATGTACAGCCTTACACGTCCTGGAAACAAAGCATAAAACAGTCTTGATCATCAGGAGAATCAGAGTAATTGAACATATGAGTACAACAAAGACTTGAAGAATATGAGTGGCTAGAACCCCAAACGTGCTGGTGAACCATCCGAAGGGGTCCAATGAAGATGTAGAGGCGGTGGGCATAACTTTGACCTGTTTTCTGATCTCTGAAATTAGAGTTGAGACATTATGGGACACGTCTGGAATGAATGAGCAACACTCGTCCCCAATAACAGCACAAGTTCCACCTTTTTCAGCAAGCAAGAGGTCAAGAGCCAACCTGTTCTGGAGAGTCATGTGTCTCATATTGATTAGTTCATGATTAATTTGATCTAAAGCACATGCTGTATCATTATTAACATCTTCCATTACTCTCACTACTTCTCTAATTTCATCTAAAGCTACAGTCATTCCATAATTAGGAAAAAGAGCTGAAAAGAATCTTTTAGCATGTTGCGCTACAAGTTCATGAGAATGAAATAAATCCCGTTTGTGTAAATGATTAAGTTTAGGATCAGTGGTATGTCTCAAGGCTGGTATGACGTAAGCTGCATAACATGTACCTGACCATCGTTCAGGCAGATAACTGTAAGCTGTGTTACCACAAACGTACACGGTCCCGTTCACAGTGGGAGCGTCATCTGAAGAATATGCAGTTTTGGAAATCAAGGTAAACCGTACAGAATGATCATTCAGACGTACTATGACCGACGGTACATCAGGTGTGATGGCTAAATGACATACACTAGTACCCAAATAAGGGCCAGAACCATTATTACTCCAACATAGATTTCCCTTGGGTGTGTACGCTAACTTTATGGGTGTATCGGGTTTAGTTATAGGTCTTACGTGGTGATTAGCAGTTATGACTCTCATTACCCAAATCCTCTCGTTTCAGAAAGGGCCGGTGCAGTCGTGATCAGTGATGGTGAGGGGAACTGCAATTTGTGGGAATATTTCCACACCATGTGGAATTCGGCCACAGATCCAACAATCTGACTTGTTAAACACTTTTGCAAATTCATGCGCTGCGGTTATAAAGGTGTTTCCCCTTAAACCGTGACTGACCACGAGGGCAACCTGTAAATACAAACACAAGAGAAGGTTGTGGTGTTCTGGTGTTCTTCAAACACATACAGAGCTGTGCATTTATGTGTTTTTACTCTTTTTTTTTCCAAGTACGTGTGTGTGTTAATGAGTTCACTGTCTTCTGGCTGGTTGAAGTCTATCCACTTCGTTGCCCAGCAGCGGAGGCTAATAAGGGAGAGGTTACTAGCACTTCACCTTAGAGCATTCCTCTATATCAGGAACAAAGTCTTCAGTCCTGAAGACTGAGGACGATGAGGGCAATGGCATATCCGATGCCCATCATTTGACAAATTTCTTGGCAAACTGCACCTGTGAAATGTGTCCTTTGATCTGAGTCAATGTGGCAGGGCAGGCCCCATCTTGGTATGAAATCCTTCACCAAGGTTTTCGCTGTGTGGGCAGCCGTTGCTTTTTGGCACGGTGATGCTTCCACCCATCTTGAAAACTTGTCCACAATGACCAACCCGTCTGAATATCCATGACTTATTGGTAAGGTGATATAATCAACTTGCAGATGCAGAAAGGGCCCTGGCGGTGCAGGAACCATCAACGTTGGGATTGGAGTTCCGGGTCCTGTGTTTTTCTGACAGGTCATGCATCGACCAACAACTTGTTGTGCATGAGCACGAAACTGAGGACTCCACCAGTGTTGGTTTAACCGATGAATCATTGTTTCAAGACCAAGAGTGTCCAACAGAATGGATCTGCTGTGTGAGATATGGAACTAGTGATGCTGGAGCCACTGTTCTCTGTGAATCTCCAAATCTCCAAACATTGTCTTGATGAAGTTTCGCACCCTTTTCCATCCAAGTCCATCGTTCTTCAGCTGGGCTGTTGTGTTGCATGTCTTTTATGTCTTCCATGTGTTTGTGGAGTGCTCTGACACTTGCTTCGGCCTTCACGCTGGATTCACCTTTCTCTGCAGCGATTTTTGCAGCCTCATCAGCGAGAGCATTTCCTCTGTGTTCCATTGCGTCGATTTTGGTGTGTGCTTTGCACTTCATGATTGACACTTCTTTTGGGAGTTGAACTACATGTAACAGATCTTCCACAAGTTCTCCATTTTTCACCAGAGTTCCTGCTGCTGTTAGAAACCCTCTTTGTTTCCACAGTAGTCCAAATTCGTGGACAACACCAAAAGCATATCTTGAATCTGTGTAGATGTCTGCTGTTTGATTTTCAGCCAGTTTGCAGGCTTCAATGAGAGCTTTTAATTCTGCTTGTTGAGCGGATGTCCCTTTTGACATGCTTCCGCTGGTCAGAACATCTGTTTCTGTTGTCACCGCCCATCCTACTGTTCTCAATCCATTTTTGGCCATCGAGGAACCGTCGCTGTACAGCAGCAGATCGGGATTCTGCAAAGGCACTTCTTGGGTGCTCGCCACTTCCTCCATTGTCGTGATTATTTGGTCATCAATTTCTGTGTCTGTTGGGAGTCGGGTTGCAGGATTGGACAGACTTGCTTTTTCAATGACAATATTGGATGATTCCAAAATGGTGGACCATTTCGCCCGTCGAGCGGCTGTGACTTGTGATGCTCGACTCAAGGTTAGCAGAGTATGGAGAGCATGTGGACATTTGACCACCAGTGTTTGATCTAACACCAGGCTGGAAACTGTGTTAACGGCCAAATATGTTGCTTGAACTGCTCGAAGACATGGACCCCATCCAAGGGCCACGTTATCCAGTTTCGATGAGTAGTATCCAACAGGTCTCTGCAAACCGCCATGATCTTGGGAAAGCACTGCTGTCATGTATCCATCTCTTTCATGGACATTCAGTGTGAAAGGTTGTCCTGTGTCTGGAATTCCCAGAGCGGGTGCTTGACATAGCACCTTCTTCAAGTTTTGGAAAGCTTGGATTTGGCTTTGGTCCAACTCGATTGGATCTGTTGGATCCTTCCGTCCTTTTAGCAGATCAATCAAAGGTTGTGCGATTTCGGTGTACGAATCAACCCATGCTCGGTTGTCATTGCACAATCCCAAGAAAGAGCACAATTCCTTAATTGTTTTCAGCTCTTTTGCTGTCTTGATCGCTTGTGTTCGATTTTGAGTGATTTCCCGTTTTCCCTGTGAAATCTTCTGTCCAAGGTAAACAACTTCAGCTTGCATGATTTGGGCTTTGGTGAAGCTTGCTTTGTGCCCTTTTGCATATAGGAAGTCCAAGAGATGCAAAACATCTTGTTCATGTTGGTCTTCTTCCTCTGAAGCAATCAGGATGTCATCAACATATTGAATGACTGTTGATTCCATTTCTGGAAGTTCACGAAGGTGGTGTCTCAACGCCATGTGATATACTGTAGGACTAAGGTGCATTCCCTGTGGAAGACGGGTAAATTGATACTGTTGACCACTTATCGTGAAGGCGGTCCAAGGTTGTGACTCTTTGTTGAGAGGCACGGACCAAAAGCCGTTTGCCATGTCGAGAACCGTAAACCATGTGTGTTCTGGTTTCAGGACTTGGAAGATTGCACTAGGATCTGCAACTAATGGTGTCAATTTCTCAATGTATTGATTTGCCACGCTGTAATCAATTGTTAGGCGCCAAGAACCATCTGGTTTCCTTACTGGCCACACAGGGCTGTTTAAAGGACTGTTTGCTTTGGTGATGACGCCATTTCCTTCAAGCTGTTTGATTACTTGGACGATGCCTTCAGAGGAGACGCGACTGATAGGATATTGCTTGGTGCAGGGCAGGGTGGTGCCCTTGAGCTTGACCGGTTCCATCTTCAGAAGGCCGCAGTAAGTTTTTGTCTGTGCCCATATTGGATGTTCCTTCAGTTTAAGTTTTTCCAAGCGCCTCAAGTTCCAAGATAATTTTCCTTGTCTGATGTCCAATGATGAGTCAATTTGAAGCAGCACATCCAGTCCCAAGATTGGGGCTGATATGTCTCCGACCCATAGCACACATTCCTTAGTCACTGGTCCAATTTGAAAATCAATCTGGTTTGACGTCTGCAGGTGGATCACCTCACCTCCTGCTGTGGTTACTTTCTTTCTATTTTTGCCTAATTGCAAATTGCATTGTTCTGCAACTCGTGTCGGGATACAAGTGATTTCAGCTCCAGTGTATATGAGAAAATCATTTTCTGTGTCATTAATCGTTATGCTGGCATACAATCCATCTGCCCGATGCTCTACCAGTGCCAGAATTGACTGGAGAGCGGGCTCACTTGGTTTTTTGTCTCTGCTGCGCTTAGGAGCTGACACCGCTGACTCGAGGTCAGTTTGCAGAATCTTTCCATTTGATCAATTAGATTACTCTCTCCAGTGTCATCACTGCTTTGTGATCCGTTGCCATTGCCCTGATCACCTTGTGGTTTGTCATTCGCTTGATGCGGATCCTTCCGAAACCAACACTGTTTTGCCCAATGCCCATTCTTTCCACATATGAAGCAGGGAGTTGTCTTCTTATGAGCTTTGTTGGATTTTCTGGCCAATTGAGCCATTCGGACTTTCACTGCGAGGTCGGCTTCCATGCTTCCAGCTGTCTGAACAATTTGTGAGATACTTCTGCCTACATCCTTCTCACAACCCGGGTACGTGACTTTCAAGAGCCTGGACAATTCTACGTTTAGTCCGTCAACAAAGGTTGTCTTTAACGGGGTGCTATTTGCCTGGTCATAATTGTCTTCTGTCATGTTAGGAAACCCAGAATAATCAAGCCAAGCTTGTTTGAAACGCTCAGCATATTCGTAAACGCTTTCTTTTGGCTTCTGTTGGCAAGCAGTAATCTGAGACCAATTTGTTCGTTCTGGATTTAACTCATCAAGCCATTCTTTTATGGCCTCCCATCCCTCTTTCAGATTTTGTTTATCATCACCCAAAGCCAGGTGGAGTCTTTCTGTCAGTGTCTCAACCCGTGAGCGAGAAACCATTGCAGATAGGATCTGAAGTGCATCTTCTGGATGAAGCCGATAAATATCTCTTAGACGGCACAATTCTCTCCAGGTCTTTCTTGATCCATCCTTGGGATGAGGAGTTTCCTTAGACCATTTGTCAATTTTTTCAGGTTCCGCTGGAACATGGGACACCAAAGTTTTGTAGGTTATATCACCATCCTCTTCCTTAACCTTACCTCTTCTTTCCCTAATGGGAGCAAGGCGGGCAGGGACATGATCAGTGTCACTTTCGCTTTCGCTCTTGCTTTCATTCGCTCTGCGAATTTTTCCACGTTTTTTCTTTGCAGAAGGTTTTCCACACGAAGTGTGTTTCAGTGGCGCATTGTTGGATGATGCACTGGTTGATGAGCCCTGTTTCTCACTCTCATCTCTCCCTGTAACTTTCTCTTCCTCCAACAAACCCCGCTGTTCCCTCTCCAATGCTTTAAGATCAGGATACAGTTTGTTTGCTGATAGAAGCTGAGGGACGGGGGGGAGGGTGAGCAGGCATCACAGGCATTAAAGGAGGGCACCCGAGCTTCGGGGCACAACCATCATTGAGAGGTGGGAAGGAAGATGCTCCGCCCCCCTGGGGTCGTTCCTGCATACCAGGCTGCTCGGCATTTGCTCTGTTTGCACCCGATAGCAACACATCTCTTTCCGCTTCTACTCTTTCCAACTTCCCCACTAATCTGTTTTTCTCTGCATCTTTTTTCAGAACCTCAGCGTTCTTTAGTTGGACCTCAGCGTCCTTTCTCAGAACCTCAGTCTTCTTTCTCCGTATTTTTTCGACCAAAGCAGTCAATCCACTGAGTGGCCCTTGACTCTATCAGCTTCAGTTTTTCGCATCATCTCACTCCTGCGTCTGAGCTGACCCAGCACAACAAGTGCCCATTTCAACTTCTTCTCACTCTTCTTCATAAGCTGAGTTTTACCCCAAGCCTTACGAATCACATTCAAAGACCAGATACCTCTGACATCAGCATTAACCTCATACTTATCCACAATTTTCTGTTCAATCTCTTTCAGGTTCAACGAGCCTTTTATATACACGTTGAGACTACTGATCATGTGATCCTCATCAACGTCCGGCACCACCACATCAGTATTTGTTGATTTTTTCTTTCCCCACATTATGACAGATTCACAAATTTTACGTTACTTATTACAAAATTGTTTGAATCTTCGAATCTTCACCACAGACTCCTTTCTAGATTGAGCTTGCAGAGGAGGGAGTATGCTTTTTACACACAGCAGTTATCCTCAACCCAGCAGCAGATTAAGACAGTAGGAGGCCTTACCTCTGTCAAAGTGTCAGCACTTCTGTTCCTGCCTGACTCTTGGTCAACCGTGTTGCTTTTTTCCCGTCCGTTCCTCAAGTCAATCCTGTCCGTCGTGACGCCAACTGTTGGATTCTCCGATTGAGAACCGAGGTTCGAGGAGTCAGTGATGAGGCGAAGAGGTTTTAAGCTATATCCCAGTTTATTAACAGATGAGTAACAGAGTTCTTGCAAGAT
Organism: Hepsetus odoe; assembly: GCA_017165825.1. Classification (NCBI taxonomy): domain Eukaryota; kingdom Metazoa; phylum Chordata; class Actinopteri; order Characiformes; family Hepsetidae; genus Hepsetus; species Hepsetus odoe. The sequence goes on along the minus strand of JABMDN010000879.1, from coordinate 5,881 downwards.
GTTCAAAGGACTGGTCAGTGTTCCTCTCTATGTTGAATCCTTTCTCTCTCTAACTTGCACAGTTCAGAGTGTGCCTTTTTATCTGTCTCCGGGAGCTCCAAGGCCTCCGGTGGAGACACCTAATCTAAGACTATGACCTTGTTTGGGTGTTTTTAACGTGCAAAGAAAGCGTTACTCAGAAGAGAACAGAGAAAAATAGAGAATATATGCGTATATATAAAATAAGTAAGTAAGCTACAATCCGTCAGTTTAATAACAGAAACTTCATCTGTAACATCACTGCTGTCAATCAGAACCTCCATGGGACCCTCATCACCATACAACCAGTATCCGCTTAAGGTCACTCCAGCATGGGCTACAGAAAGTATTATGACTGGGCCTTGCTTTTCCATCCAGGCAGCTCACACCACCAGAACCACCACCCCTAGCTTAAAAGTACACCCCCCCCCCTCACAACCACAACAAAAATGGATTCACAAAGTACTTTCGCTGGGCCTTGCTCATCCATCCAAAGGAAAGGCCATGGCCTTATACGCCCGCTTTAACTAACTCCAAAGAGGCATACACTCAGCACGTTCGCTGGGCCTTGCTTATCCATCCAAAGGAAAGGCCATGGCCTTATACACCCGCTTTAACTAACTCCAAAGAGGGATACACTCAGCACGTTCGCTGGGCCTTGCTCATCCATCCAAGGAAAGGCCATGGCCTTATACGCCCGGTTTAACTAACTCCAAAGAGAGATACACTCAGCATGTTCGCTGGGCCTTGCTTATCCATCCAAAGGAAAGGCCATGGCCTTATACGCATGCTTGAACTAACTCCATAGAGGGATCCACAAAGTACTTTAGCTGGGCCTTGCTCATCCATCCAAGGAAAGGCCGTGACCTTTTCAACCTGATCTAATATACTGCAACAAAGGATTCACAAAGTACTTTAGCTGGGCCTTGCTTATCCATCCAAGGAAAGGCTGTGACCTTATACACCCGCTTCAACTAACTCCAAAGAGGGATACACTCAGCACGTTCACTGGGCCTTGCTCATCCATGCAAGGAAAGGCCGTGACCTTTTCAACCTGATCTAATATACTGCAACAAGGGATTCACAAAGTACTTTAGCTGGGCCTTGCTTATCCATCCAAGGAAAGGCCGTGACCTTATACACCCGCTTGAACTAACTCCAAAGAGGGATACACTCAGCACGTTCGCTGGGCCTTGCTTTTCCATCCAAAGGAAAGGCCATGGCCTTATACACCGGCTTCAACTAACTCCAAAGAGGGATACACTCAGCACTTTCACTGGGCCTTGCTCATCCATCCATGGAAAGGCTGTGACACCAGCTTCAACTAACTCCAAAGAGGGGTACACTCAGCAAGTTCACTGGGCCTTGCTCATCCATCCAAAGAGTAGGCCATGGCCTTATACACCCACTTTAACTAACTCCAAAGAGGGATACCTTCCTCAGTATTCACTCCTGCATGGGCTACAAAAAGTACTATGACTGGGCCTTGCTTTTCCATCCAGGCAGCTCACACCACCCCTAGCTTACACCACCTCACCGACCGAACCCTTAAACACAGGCAGCGCCTCACCGACTGAACCCTTAAACACCGGCAGCGCCTCACCGCTTCAATCCATAACCACCGGCAGCGCCGCACCGCTCCAACCCATACACACAGGCTGCACCTCACCGCTCCAACCCTTAAACACAGACAGCACCTCACCAACCGAACCCTGTTCCAGCGCAGACTGGCGGTTGACATAAATTGCATATTTGGCATCCAAATCATAAAATGCAGTAACTGGCCTTTCACCTTCCACTTTCTACTGTATTTAAAACCAAAAATAAAAACAAGCTCATTGAAACATTCACCAAAGACAGTAAACACGTTGGCCAGAGTTAAAAACAGCAGCTCCATCCTGAAATGTTTATTAAAGTGAAAACTGTCTCTCAGTCTGACAGAAAACACAGGCATCAGCAACATCCTGATTTAAAACTGAAACAGGAGCGGATGCTCCGGCTCAGTGCAGCAGCTCCACTGGCGGTCTCCACTCTTTTGGGCAGTGGTGCTTAATAATGGAGTGCCTCGCTTTTGGCCCAGTTCACTCTCGCTGAGGAAACCACATTAAAAGCTGCAACAAGTTCCTGTAGTTTACTAAAATTACTCTGGACATTTATAAAAACAACAACATTGTCGGCATAAGCCGAGATTTTAAAACAACTTAGAACACTGATCAGTGTCCGACCAGAGAGCTGAGACCAAATCTGATTTACGGCTCAATGGACAAGGAGTCCAACATCCCGGAGAGAAAACAGCCCTGCCTTATTCCTCTCCTGATTTTAAAGGGATCACTTAAAACACCACTGACCTTCAGCACACACTCCACACCCTCCAACAGCACCCTGACCATGGAGATGAGACCTGGGCTGAACCCCATCTCGCTCAGTACCCGCCACAGATACTGATGTTTAACCCTGTCAAACGCCCTTTCCTGATCCAGAGAAATCAGACCAGTCTTGATCCCCAGTACTCTGGAGAAGTCCAGAACATCACGATTCAGAGCTACATTATCATGGATGGACCTGCTAGGATCACAGTATATCTGATCTGAATGCACCGCAAACTCCATTACAGTTTTCAGTCTAAGAGCAAGTGTTCTGGACAGGATCTTGTAGGAGATGGGTCTCCAGTTGTTGATGTGCCTCAGATCCCCCTTTTTAGGCAACAGAGTGATCACTGCTCTCCTGCAACTCAACAGCAGAGTTCCCCCAGACAAACTGTCGCTCAGTACATCCAGCAGGTCGTCCCCCAGGACAGACCAGAAAGCCTTAAAGAGCTCTACCGGGAGACCATTTATACCTGGCACCCTACCGTTCTCCAGGCCCTGTAGAGCAGAGTGGAGTTCTGTCTTCATCAGCTCACCATCAAGGGCAGCAAAATGGTCAGCATGCACCTTGGGCAATCCATCAAGGAAGGCACTCAGGCGGTCCTCATCAGCTGAAAGTTCTGTGTTGAACAGAACAACAGCTCTTCTCTGGATTTTACCCTCATGGGTCAACTCCTGACCCTGAGGAGAAAACAGAGAAGAAATGTGTTTATTCTGCCCGTTGGTTTTCTCCAAGCCAAAGAAGAATTTGGAGGGTGCATCCATTTCAGTAGCACTCTGAAAACGAGACCTCACCAGAGCTCCCTGCACTTTAACCCCTAACAGGTCCTCCAACAACGTCATTTTCCTTTTGAGAACTTCAATATGTTCTCGATTTCTTGTGGAGTCTAGTACAGCTTGGATTTCCACAATCTTCTTCTCCAGAGCTCTCAGAGACCGATTGATGTCCTTGGTCACGTTGAGAGTGTACTGCTAGCACAGCTGCTTGATTAAAACTTTCCATTGTCCCACCACTGCTGATCCGAAGTGAAATCAGATTTACGGTCTCTAAAATTATTACAGAAAAAGGTAAAAACAGACTTAAAATGCAAGTCATTTAAAAGCGAGATGTTAAAATGCCAGTATGAGCTTTTCGATTTCACCTTTTTTATATAAACGGAACAGGTCACGAGACCGTGATCAGAGAAGCCCACCGGTATAATCTCACTCTCAGTGGAAATATGATTAAAAGTATAGATCCGGTCGAGGCGTGGCAATGTGATAAAAATCCTAAAATGCACCCAGGTTACTGCTTACAATCTCCATGGAGCCTCCTCCAACAATGCACCAGGTCATGAGTCTCCACCAGCCTTATAACGGCTCCCTGAGAGGGTTTGTGGGGTTCGGGGTGATTCCGAACTAAAAAGTAATTTTTAGTTAAAATCACCTCCGATAAAAAGAAAATCACAGTAATATTAAGGAGTGAATCACTCACTCAGAAGAAAGCAACCCTCTACAGACCCACAGTTGGAGCATAAACACTGAAAACAAATCCTCATATGATCAACTGTAGCCGTGACAATTAAAAACCTCCCCTTCACCACCTCCACACCGTCCCAGGACACTGGGTTAAACCTCCTGGAGAATAAAACTGCAACACAAGCACTGACACTGGAGTGGTGACTGAGGACGGAGGTTCCACTCCAGTCAAGTCAAGTGAAGTGGGATTTTAGTCATTTCAGCCACATACACAGAACACAGTGAAACGAAATAACGTTCCTCCAGGACCCTGGTGCTTCACACAGGACAACAAGCGAAGCAAGCCAACAAGCGAAACACCAGCACTGACACTGGAGTGGTGACTGAGGACAGAGGTCCCGCTCCTGTCCTTCTCCCAGTTCATTTGGTTGCCCTGGTCACTGCAGTACATCAAGTCCATCAATTCAAGAAGAGCAGAGCATCTCCGCAGGTCTCTCCCTCGTTCATGTTTAAAGTTCCAATGGTGAACCCACCCACTGGAAAAATAATAAATATACAGTCACCTCACACGAGGCCAACAAGTGAAAGACTCCCCACCTGTCTTCCTCATCAGGTGCCGAACAGAGACGACAAACCCAGATTCATCAGGAAAACACTGCTGGACCTGAACATCTCTTTTGTTCTTTGTGATTTGTAGGAAATTATTAATTTCCCCCAAACTGTATGTGTCCACCATGACAGCCTGTGAGCTCTTCATGGAAAGTGAGGAATCAGACGCCTCACTGTCGTTCAGATCTGATTCCTCCCTTGTTGACTGTTCATCATCCCCTGCGTCACCGCATTAACCTTTTTAGTCCTCCTCTGACTGGAACTATGTTTCTTCGCTTTCAGTTCTTTTTGGGGTCTTGAAAAGGGGAACATCATCGGTCTCCATACACAGATCACCTTTAACCTCAGCCACAGCCAATGTACCTTCATCTTCGGCCACAGCTGAAGCTGCAGGACCATCTGCAAGCACACCACTAGGCCCGGGTCCTACACCATTCACACCATTAGGCCCGGGTCCTATCACCATTCTCCTGCTCAGGCGCAGGAGATCCCCCTCCTTACCAACTGAGTCACCGGTCCCCTCGGTATTTACCCTCCCATCACCACGATCCCCACCAAGTTCAGGACACGCTCTCAGTGCCAGGTTCAGTTCCTCATCGTTGGTCCACAGAATCATGGGAACCATGCGCCTGAAGGAAACCATGTTTCAAGGCAGGAGATTTGCAGTCCATGGGGATCATTTTGATTTTGGAAACTAGTTTCCTGTGTCGGGACAGTTCCCTCTCCAGGGCCTCATCCTTTATAAACGGGGAACGTTAGACAGGATCACCCTCTTGGAGGGCTGGGTGAGGGGGAGAACCTGCACGGAGGTGTGATTCCACTCTCCACCACCTGACCGACCTTCTCCACACTGTCCAGAAAAATAACCACAGTGCTGTTCATGCGCGACACCGACTTAACGGAGTCACAACCCACAACCTGACGCACCCCAACGCACACTACTCCACCGAGCACACACTCCTCCACACAAGACACACTCCTCCACCCAACACACACTCCTCCACCAAGCACACACTCCTCCACGAGCATGGTACTTCAGTACACACCTTCACTCCGTGATGCTGAGTCAACTGAAATAGACTCGTTTTGGCGACACGCCGCGAACCAGCACAGAGCGACACACACACACACCAACACAACAACACAACAACAAACACACAAAGAGAAAAGAAAGAAGTTTTTTGAACGCTCTCACACGCCAACCACCTGCACTCTCGCAAGCTCCGCCCACTCACAGAGTGAGAGAGAGAGATACAGAGTGAGAGAGTGAGAGAGAGATATATAGATTGACAGACAGATAGCTAGATAAACAGATAGATTGATAGATAGACAGACAGACGGACGGGCAGACAAACAGACATACAGGTAAGTAGACAGATAGATAGATAGATAGATAGATAGATAGATAGATAGATAGATAGATAGATAGA